>MU253766.1:0-135515 GCA_019669825.1 Calycina marina
GAAGGTGGTCTACAGTTGCGGAGTTTAAGGCTGCAATTCAGCAAGAATGGGATCGTATTACTATGCGAGAAATTCGTAATCGCATCAGAGAGATGGGATGCCCTGGCGCTGTAAGAAGGTTATCGAGCTTGAAGGCAGGATAGTTAGGTCTTCTGTGTGGTGATATTATAAAATAAGTATAGTTTTAATATCTTCAATTGAGGCTCTGTTCGCCTGCGCAGCCAATCCCTGCACCTAGTGTGATACTCTAAGTTCCACGACATCTTCGGCAAGATATGCTGTTGAAACCAAAATTTCCTCTTCAGTAAACTTCACGATCCTTTTTACAATCACAAAAACCACCTGATAAGAGTTAGTTTATAGGGGGAAACAAAGTGCATGCGAATCACCTAACGAAGGCGCACAATCCAGGAGAGGCAACAGGATATCAAAAAGGGAGGACTGATAAAGCTCTCACGAACGCCAATCTTCAATACGAGAATATTTATACGTATACAGCTAATATGGCGTGGTCAAAGTCAACACGCATTACAATAATGCTGGTTATTGATGGTGCCTTCTTCGTTCTTGAGCTCGGAGTTGGCTTGGTCGTTGGATCTTTGGCCCTGATGGCAGACGCGTTCCACATGGTTGGCCTTCCAAACAGAGATTGGAACTATTTAGCTAATGCTCTGGTAGCTTAACGACATAATATCGCTGGCAATAGGACTGTGGGCTGTGAAAGCTTCGCAGAAATCATCAACAGACAAGTATACCTTTGGTGTAGGTCCTACCTTTCCTCGGACTGGCTCGCAGCTGATTATCTTCAGTGGTTAAGAGCAGAGATCTTGGGTGCCTTTTTCAACGCTGTCTTTCTCATTGCCCTGTGTCTTTCGATCGTACTCGAAGCGATCACTCGTCTCATAAACCCTCCCGTCATTAATCAACCACTTCTCATCCTTATCGTCGGATCCCTAGGCCTCGCGTCGAACCTCGCTGGATTTTTCGTGCTAAGTGGGCATGGTCACTCCCACGGGCCAGAAGGAAATTCGCATGACGAGCTGGGAGCTGCTGAGGAGGGTAACAGCCATGTTGGAGATAACCATGTGGAGGAAGATACAGAAGAAGAATCATCATCTGGGATATTACCGGAAGTCGACACAAATGGCAGACGCGGACAACAGTCACAGTTGAGTAAGAAAGATGATTCGATGGGCAAGCTCTCTCCAAGGAAGCAACATCGCCGCATAACCAGCATCGACCAGAAGAGCATACATCCTGCGAGCTTCAGACAGGAAATTATATCACTTGGGAAGTCACAGCTGGATGACATGGCAATTGAAGAGCCGTTAGAGGGTGAAGATGAATCGGGAAAGTCAGGTGTTCTTGATCCGACAGAGAACACACCACTTCTGACGGCCACGGATGCAAAAGTTTCGTATGAACATGGACATGCCATAACGCATGTCGAGCACAACCATAACAAAAAGGCGAAGGAAGCAAAAGGAGGGCACAGCCATAATCATGCCGATATGGGAATGAACGCCATGATCCTGCATGTTATTGGCGATGCACTAGGAAACGTTGGTGTAATAGTCTCAGCCTTGATCATCATGTTTTTTGCATCAGACAAGAAGTACTACGCCGATCCAGCAGTCTCTCTGTTCATCACCTCGATCATCCTCAAGTCTACAGTACCTCTCACGAAGGCGACAGCAAAGATCCTGCTCCAAGCAACGCCAGATCACATCGATGTGAACAATATCAAGCAAGATATACAACTGCTCCCAGGCGTCATCAGCTGTCACCACGTCCACATTTGGCAGCTTAGCGACACCCAGATCGTTGCATCCATGCACATCCAGGTGGAATTCCAGATTAGTGAGGAAAATGGTGCGAAGTACATGGATCTCGCTCGCGCAGCGAGGAAGTGTCTTCATGCATACGATATTCACAGTGCAACAATCCAGCCGGAATTCAGTCTCAGAAAAGACTCCGATTACGAAGTGCAGTCGCTCGGTCTCGACGGTATCGCCGGACAACCAAAAACCCGACTAGATGACGACTGTCTATTGGAATGTGTGGATGACTGCAAAGCCAAGGGATGCTGTTCGTCGACAAATGTCGGATCACAAGCTTCAGGATCGGGCTCACAGCATTCAGATCGCGATCATGATCACGACGACGAGAGTCCTTCACATTAAATCATCTTTTCTTTATCTGCAATTATTCGCAAAGTTCAAGTATTCATACTCAGCATCTATCGGCGTTCCAGGGCACTTGTTGCCGAAGAAAACGCTGTTACGGCGGTCCGACGGTCTGGATCTGCAAAGGCTGTGAGATAGCGTCTTGCGTGGTGCATAGGGGTAACATAACCTTTAGGATAGCAAACGTATTATCATATTGTCCAAGAGGTCGCCAGTACTCAGACGGCCTTGATCGCTATCTCCGCATCTCAAAAGATTTCCCGAAACCTGTTTTCAAAATTCGATGATGTGGTTGTGTTAGACCCTGATTACTTTTTTTTGGTATAGAACTTTAAATATGAATTCTAACTATAATTAAAATAATAATTCTTTTATAAATGAAATTCGGAAGACCTAGATACATTTACATCTATCATACAAGTTCGCGCGTTATGGCCAGTATTTGCGCAAGTGCCACAGCGCCTTTTAGATGGTTGACTCTTGACTTGATTATCTCTCTCTGTACGCAAGTCGCGTCGAACCTGCTGATCTACCTACTGCTGCGATATAATGTTATAGGCATCCTCTATCGTAAGTGTACCTCCTGCCCGGATACGTGTTATTTTTAGCCCTGCGACGCTTGCTAAGCGCCTCATTTGATGCTCGAAGTGTACGGATCTCCTTTATTAAAAGAGTATTCTGGTGGACTAATCGCTCCGTACCCCTCATGCTGCGAGCTCCCCGGTAGGTGCGTAGCATATGTGTTGTCGACATTGAAGAGGGCTCCTAGAAGAGCGCCGTAACTTATGACTTATAAGATGCTGATTTAGAATCTTAAGCGAGCAGTCATCGTGGTATTTAACTGTAAACAGGAAATAAAAACCCGACCCAGGAAATCTTCCTTTTGTGCCATATCCACAAACGCCGAAGTATGTCTAGATGTAGATGCAGTCGTCAAATAGCCAGCCAGCCCCATTTCATACAATCGTAACCCATCCCATCATAAAACCCCAAACGGACCATAAACATGGCCCCCACCATGTCGCAAAGCCGCATGGTCACGTAACTCATCTCATCTTATCCCCCTAACCTTCCTCGTCTCAAAAACGAGCCCCTCACGCCTGTACAATCTCTTGACCCGCTCCTCGCCGCCGCCATCTAGCCACCGCTGCAGATTCTTGCACTGGCTGACATCAAACATCTCTAGATCTCTGCAGCCCTCGACAACAGCTTCGACGCCGACGCCGGTGACGCGCACGCAGCCGCGAACAGAGAGTTGGCGCAGCTCAAGGAGGTGTAGACCGATGGAGCGGAGCGAGGAGTCGGAGACCGCGGAGCCGCAGAAGGACAGGCGGAGCGAGCGCAGGGAGGGGCAACCGAGGGAAATGACTTCGGTTGCTGTGTCGGAGAGAGCGCAGCAGAAGGACTGGGGGGTTAGCTTTTGCGTTGTCAAAGATAGTAATTGAGAAAGTATCGCGTAGGAAGTGACATACCAGGTCCAGCTCACGAAGTCCCTTCACTGCATTGGTTAGATGCACGATCGCGTTGTCCGTCAGGTACGTGCAATCAGCTAGGATTAGCCTCTCGAGCTTCGAGAACTTGTAGATACTCCAGTGTTGAAATCCTCCGTCTGTGATTGTGGTGCAGCGTGTGAGATCGATACTCTCTAATCTCGCGTGCGCATGGACAGCCAAGTGAGCCATCGAGCGATCAGTCACATGCTTGCAATATGAGAGTGTCAGACGTTTCAACTTCGGACAGCCTACTACTGTTCCAACTGGCGGGATGAGATGCTGCTGCTTCGCATGTTGGCGTAGATGTTGCGGCGTGTTGGGTTCTGCAACTACCCAGCCTACTATTCTAGCGAGTAGACTATCGGAGACTTTCCGGCAGTTAGAGAGATCGATGTCTTCGAGCAGTTTCGAATTGTTTGCCATCTCGAGCACGGCATTGGCGCTTATATCCCAGACTGATTTCATCTTCCAATTTCGTACTGTAGGCCCACATATCTGGGATAATGCGTTGAAACCTGTGTCTGTAATATGGAAACAGTTCGAGATGTCGATCGTGTGAGCTCTTCTGCCCACGAATGGGCAAATGAAATCTACCAGGGCTTTATTGTTGACAGTGCGGCTGAAGATGGAAAGATCGAGATAACAACACACTTCTGGTGAGGTAGACAGAATTCTTGACCAGATCGAAGACACAGCTCGTAACCGCATCAACTGGTACACGTCCAAATAGGAAAATATTAGAAGAAGAAGCGCCTCGGGTAGCCTGCCCCTATTGCGTTGGCTTGAGGGTCTAGACAAAATCTTCGGTCGTTTCGGTCGGAAATTTGACTCTGGAGGTGTAATTGCATGAGCGACTTTTGGATTCACAGAACGAGATCGAGTCTGAGGCCCGTTGGCCTCCGCTGGAGAGCTCTCGGGAACTGGAGGTGCAAGCGAACCTCTTCGTCCAGTCCTGGTTCGCATGTTGTCCATGTCAACGCTAAGAAACGGATCAGGATCCATCGGTTCTATCACTTCCTTGTCTTCAAACCTACTAGGTTTGTGCGGACTCGCTGGTTTTGATGGCGTGAATGTGACCTGAGGTAATGAATGTGGAGTCGAAGGCCCCTCTTTGATCTCCAACCGCCTGATGGATGGAGCGTCTGTAGCAACATCGCTCATGGTAACATCGTTATCAGTATTATCTATCCTGGTTTTCGCTGTAGTTTCCACCTGGCGCCTGATGTCTGGCGAGCACCGGTACCAGAGCTCTTCGAGCACATCTCCCCCGATCATTAAACATTCAACAGTAGTTATGGATCTTACTGTAGCTGTTCTTTGCGGCGCTAATGCCAGACTCGCAACTTCTCCAAAGTACTGTCCCTGCTTCAGGCGTGGCCGTATATATGAACTTCGCAAGGGTCGATGTTGCGATTCTCCACTGGGTGCTTCGCGTATAACTTCAGCTTCGCCACGCACAATGAAGTAAATCTCATTCCCAGGAGAACCTTGTACTATGATATCCGTGAATGGTGGATATGTCTTTGGCAACGCACTCAGTCCCAGGAAATGTAAGATCTCGGGAGGAAGTGTCGAGAAGAGAGGCAAGTCTTTCAGCGTTTTCCGCACGTTGACGAATCCACTCCCAAGCGCACTTCCAGCCGAAGAATCTTCTATGGCTTGCGGACTCGGTGACTTCCTCTTTTTACTGTTTATCACAACGCCATTGTCTATGATCCCTGTGTCGCCCTTCGAAACTTCTCCAGGAGCGGGCTCGCGTGCAAGTTTCCCCGACCGAGACGGCAACACAACTTTCGGACCATATCCACTTTCTTCTCTCTTCTTATTCAAAATCGTCAAACGCTCTTGCACCTCTTCCATGATAGCTCTCTCCATAGCTGGAAAATTCGGCAACTCTGCTCGGAGATCCTCCTTCTTCAGCACCACGAGTAGACATTTTGTCCTGGCTATTATGGTAGCTGTCCGAGGTACGTCCATGAGGATCCCAATTTCGCCAAAGAATGCTCCAGGCCGCAGCTCTGCATAAGTCGCTTCGCCGTCTCTCGAAGTGACTGCCACCGCACCTCTCACCAACCAGAACATTGCCTTCGCATCGTCTCCCTCTGTCAATATATGATCGTGTGGGGCATGTATCTGGGGCCGCAAATGCTTGCCGACAGCTGCAAGAAACGAGTCTGGCGCTGAAAGGAAGAGGGGAAACGAGCGGATGCGGTCCACGAGGTCCAGTGGCATGTCGGGTATGGTAGATGCTGTCAACGGTGAGGGTCGAATTGGTCTAGTCGGGTTAGTCTCAATGTTGAACGACCGAATGAGGGAGAGCGAGTCTGGTATTGGAGCGCCATGTCCTCGGAATGGCGAACCACTACCTCCTCTACTGCGTCGCATGGTGGCTAAAAATATATGGGCGAACGTTCAAAAGAGTTTCTCATGTATACAGCTCCAGGCCTATCGGCCGGTGCTTCTCCTGTGACTGCCAGCCGTGCCAGGTATGTCTTATGTTGCTGATTTGCAAACAGAGTTCGTTCGTCGTGCAGATCGGAAGCTCGACTTGATGTTTCGGAAATTCTATGTCGCAACGTGTATCGTAGAAGTAACTACTATTTTCAAAAGTACAGTGTGTGAGATTGTGAAGTAAGATGGTTTTTTTGAGAAGCTGTGTCAGTCGGGTGTATGGTTCAATTAGTGTAAATGTAACCGTATCTGCGGGTCGTTTTAGTTCAGCGTCATTGTAGTCCTGAAGAGCAAGCCAAGTGCCAGGTTTCTTAGGACTGCTTACATTTCGAGTATATCGATATCTGTGGCCTCAAGCCGTCTAGTTGTTATATACCTAAGCCAGTGTTGTGTGTAGTCGTGAGGTAGAGTCGGTGGTATCAAGGTGAAGGCAGTTCAGCTATTTTTGTCGATCTTGTCAGAAATAGACGCACAGGTCTACTGTAGATCAGTGCTGAAGTCTAATAGCAGTCGCAGCACCGGAGCTTAGCACTCCACAGCTAATAATTGGCTTCAGAAGCTTGAAGTTTAAGCCTGATCTTTTGGTCAACTGCCTTACGACGATACCATATATCTCTTGGTGCTGTCGGCGGCGGGGTTTCTTCAGATGTTTGCTTTTTGCTTGTTCAGTTCCCAGCATTTTGGATTTCCACGTTACAGTACAGCAACGCCCAACGGTGTCCGTTTGATAGAGGAAGAAAGGATGACCAAAACTGAAGATAGGAACACCGATTACCTAGGTAGCTAGTACTGGTATTAAAGTTGTAAGCAAGAGATGGTATCGCATCCCTCTGTTATTAACGTGCATCCTTCAGCCCCAGCCAGCCAGCCCAGCTTACATTACATTACAGTGCATCACTGAGCCTTGTGTCAGGGGTAGCGAGCGAGACATTTTTCCTTCCAGAAGCCTTCTAGAAAGAAGTCAAGAAGACAGGTGTCACATTTGTTCATGCACCTTATCCGTTTCCCAGCAGCCATCCAACAACAAATGCCTGAGTGGATCTTTTGTATCTACTTTGTCGTCTTGCCGTGGGCAGAGATAGGTACAGATGTCTTCTACCTGCCAATCTAGATCATGTCCGTACCAATGATGTCAACCAGAGCTCATCCAGCTGCAAAACATACACCTCCACAGACTTCGACGAGACATATGAATGATGCAAGCGGCAATGCACTGGGTGGGAGAGACTGCAGCTGTGGTGTTTGCACAAGGCGAGTATGCTGGTAAGCTCCATCTGTTCAGTGTGGACTGCTGCTCCGTCTACTCATTCAGAGACACACAGCTATGGGATGATGAAATAGGATGGACTAATCAGGGAGGTGAAGTCGACTGCATGTCTACTAGGAAGTATGGCTGGAAATCAGTGATACTGCACCTCTCAGCATGAGATATATCAGACAAGACTTCAATCCATATCAACTTTGCGTCGCATCTTCTGAAAATGTGTCGCACGAACCACTCGCCTGTACTAGTGGAAGTCTCCGTTTGGCTCATAGTGCTTCTGCTAAACAAGCCAGCGACCTCTCAACCTTCAGAGATCCTCTACTCCAGCGGGATAGCACCTTGAGCTAATAAGAGATTGAGCTACTACCTCTCCAAGCTGATTCTATCTATCGTGTGTATAGTAGACCAAAGCATCAAGCATTCAAACTTTTGAGGAGTAAACTTCCAAGCACTCATAATATTGCAGCATTAATACTATAACTCAAAAGTATTACGTGAACTGCCTATTGCCTATACACGTTAAAGCCGTCGAGTCTATGCGCGAGATTGATGATAAACCGTGGCTTTTACAAGAGGACGGAGACCATCTTACGGGATGCGAAAGTACGGGCTTGCACAAGAGTATAAAGATGCCCACGGTATACAAAATCTCTTCCACCCTGCACAATCTCCTGATTGCAATCCAATTGAAGGCATTTGGGCATTCTCAAGAGGAGCTGAAGGAGGCTATTCAAGAAGAATGAGACCAAATTACGATGTAGGAGATCCGGGATCGCATTGCAGATATGCCCCAGAGGTGCGCAGAGCTACAAAGATCAGGCAGCAAGCCTATTAGAGGTAACAAGTGGTGATATAGTTAGTGTTGCAATTAACTCATTTAATCATGATTTTGACCCTCTAAATAAGTATCTGACAAGACGTGCCAGTCTTTGCTTTGTCCAGCTACATTCAAAGCTGAATCCCAATATTGCTCCATCTCTTCGTACTTCCAAAACACAAACAGTAGCGAGATCACACCTCTGCAGCCCTAGGCATTTATTCATCCCTTATATCGAGGGTTTCAAAATGCGTTTTTTCAAAACGTGGTGTCAGCACTATTTGCTGTAGCATCTGTTGCTGACGCTCTCACCCTCCCGGATTATCAATCCAGCAAAGATGAATCTGCAATTGCCCGGCGCGAAGAATTCCAAGTCTCTGGCCGTCACTACAAGCGAGCTGCTAGCCTAGCAATATATGTCGCCTTCAGAAAGAGACGAAATCCAGGCCAAGCACTGCATTGGATGATAGTCACAGCTCCCAAGGGATCCACCACTAGTGCAACATACTATCATGTCGCTGGAGGTCCTACACAGAACCTACCTTTCTTAAGACAAATTGCGGGTGGAAAGAGACTTAGTAGTAACAGCATTTCAGAAACTTTCCACATTGGTACCGTCCCGGACAAGGAAAAAAACAAGATTAAGGCCGCATCAACGAGTGCTTCACTTCCCAGGCCAGGGGAAAATTGCCAAAGTTACGTAGTCGATATGATTCAGAGGCTTGAGGCCAAATCATTGGTCGGGGCTGGGTGGGTGGCCCACTTTCAAGCACAGATTGAACGTCCCAAGTCACCAACACCAGAGGCACCTACTGGGGACATTGTAGATGGCAAGGAAAACAAAGACAACAAAGACGACAAATGAATCTGAATTAATATGGGCTGGTGATTCTAACACAGAATTTTGTGCTTGAAATGATTGGGGAATAGACTTTGCGGATCTTTTACGTACTGGAGTTTCGGCGTACTAGGGATCATAACTTTGTATTTTAAAACACACTATCATTTTATAGGAATTGTTTGAGTTGTTGTTCATAGTGTAACTTTGAAATTGACTTCCCCTTTTTCTTGTAACACCTAGCGGTTATGCAACCGTCTCATTGGCGGTTAAAGCGGACCTCGCCATATTTTACATTTAGATTCAACCACATCCATCCGGCATCCTTCTAACAATAAACACATCTCTATCGATATAGCTACACGGAAAACAAGTCGCATTCCGGTATCTCTATCTATGATGGATAAAAGAATCACATTTGTTGATTTGGTAAATTCAAGCCGACTAGCACCCAAAACTGCACCCCATGTGTATAAACTCACGACAAAACAGTAGTTAAAGTAGGAGACGGAGATCGCTTGACCGAGGCCGGTGGTTTGCAATGCCTATTTCGACCTGAATGATAGCACTAGAGCCTTCCTATTGATGGAATGTATCGAAGGCGAGGTGTTACGGGATGTTTGGGATACTATGTGTTTGATCCAGAAAGAGGGGATCATTGGCCAACTAAGTGGTTATCTGAGCGAGCTGAGAACAGTCAAAGGAAAGACAATTGGTAGCGTGGATGGAAGCTCTTCCAAGGATCCTCTTTTCGAGCGAGATAAAAGAGCATATAGGCCTTTTAAGAATGAGTCTGATTTCAATGAGGGTATCATTGAGACAATGAAACCTACCACTCAAAATGTCTTTATAGAGATGGTAGCAGATATGGTCAGGGCAATGCCGGAACATGACACTCTCATCACACATTCTGATATTGCACCTAGAAACATACTTGTGTGTGATGGAAAAATTGTGGCCATTTTAGATTGGGAATATGTCAAAGCACTTTATCTACCTGATTGGGAGGATACCTGGATCATAGAGAGAGTTGTGGACAAGATCATGAAACCCTATCATATTGAGCATGCTGTGACGAGGAATGTTCGTGAAGTAAACTGGTAAAGACTGTAGATAATGAGACTTCTGATTCATAGGTTAATGTGCTTCTTCAAAAACATTGCTATGTCATCTATCGTAGTAGGGACGCCAAACCAATGACCTTGATGCTCATAAACCTTCCAAGTCACATTCAAATCCAAAGATCTTAATGCCGAAACCGCGTTCTCGCCATGGACAAGTTTTACAACATCGTCTTGATCCCCATGTCCCATTAATATCGGGGTCTTGCAAAAAACCTGAAGGTCTGGGTTACAAAACGGTATATTCATTATATCCTCCCGGATAAAACGAAATACCTTCGTACCACAGTCTTCGTTATCGGCCATATCGTCAATTTCTGAGGCGAAAGGATTCTTTTCATTCTCGTCGAGTTCAATAGAACCAGGAAGGGCAGGTGACACAAAGGAATTCACGGCACTTAGAAGTGGTAGCCAGCCAGACATTCCAATAAAACCACCTAGACGTGCATTTGAGTCGAGCACATCAGCACTAAAGCCTGGGAGCACATGTAGTGCCATCGCTCATCCTTGACTGATGCCGCCAAGAAACACCTGATTGAGCGACAATAGTCGAGCTTCATCCCGCACAATCTCGCTGAGGATCTTGAAATTCTCGGACAGACCATCAATTTGAAGCTCTTCTCGTTCAAGTGAGATCGAACAGTCACGTGATAATAGCCATCTGATAATCGCCTGGCCCGCTTCCTTGTGCAAGCAACCGTCCAGTAGTATATACAAGATGCTTTGCCCAAGGTTCTACTATGACATTCGTCACTGAGCCTAAGGTCCTTGGTAACGTGATTCAGATCGTGACAAGGGCCATATCGGATGTTTGACGGACATGAAAGCCATGTCTCAGCTGCTTTTGACAACTATTGCAAATGTCATAATATCGTAACACTTTATTTACCTTCTCATGCATCACATTTAATTCCGCCTTTTGATGTTGGGTTTTTTCAGTTCTTAAACGGATGTACAGACGTGAAATCGAGGACTTAATCTGGGCACATCTTACACATATCACAAAAGTCGAGTTCTTCATTGCCTTTAAAGCTGCTTACGACAAGTCTATCACTATCCAAAACATTAAGGCTGGATTCCGAGGAGCTGGCTTTGTTCCTTATGACCCTTCGGCTGTAATATCAAAGCTGGACGATAAGCTACGAACTCCAAAGCCGAGGAGTCCTCGTCTATAGACAGATCATCCTCTCAAACTCCTTACAATGCAACTGAAGCTGTTTTACAGTCAGCCTTAGTCAAAACTCGAATTACACAGTATCAAGGAAGCTCACCAAATCCTTTTTTTAACACTGTTGCAGCGCTTGCCCAAGGTACAGAGCTTTTAGCTCATGAGAACATGCTGTAAGTCGCTGAAGTCCGTATACTTCGCAGAGCAAACGAGGTTCTTAACAAGCGCCGAAGGGCTAAAAAGACGCGTATCCGTCGAGGAGGAGATCTTACGATTCAAGAATCACTTGATATTATAGCCTGAAAGGAAGCTGAAGCGCTGGATCGATGCGACAAGCGTTTTGGGAAGAGCAATTCAGGTGGGACCCAATCGACTGTTCGACGCTGGAGCGCTTGCGGAGAAATTGGTCATAATTCCCGAACTTGCCAAAACACTAACGTACCTTAGCAGTGAGTGAGACAGCCTACCATCAGATCCACCAGTCCATGCCCTTCAAACTACAATACCTCAATAACCAACACTCGATATGACTTAATTTGAAGGTCGAATTGCGCTTGCCTTACAAGCATTTGAAAGAGGCCAATTCTCGAGTTTACGGGCCGCTGCCCGTATGTACGAAGCCTCGCATACAATACTAAGCCGTAGGAGCAGAGGGAGCCCCGTCATGCTCTATGTCGATATCCCCAAAGCTCAAGCTTACCCAAACCGAAGAAAGTATACTCGTTCAATGGATTCTGTCTACGGATACACGTGAAAATACCCCCTACACAAGCTTTAGTACACGAAATTGGGTAGTTACTCTGAAAGAACGCGTCCGAAACACGTCCGACACGGTTCCAAAGCTGGGAGTCCTTTGGGTCTATCGCTTAATTCAATGCTATCCTCAGCTTCAATCACGGTATAGTTGAAAGTACGGCTATCAACAGGCGAAACATGAAGACCCTATATTCAACCGATATGAAAGGTAGGGTACAAATTATGACATTTGGCAGTACTAGAGAGCTAGAATCGTACGGTGGTACGGATATCTTTACATGTCAATGTGCAAAGGCTTAGTCAACACCACCAGGCTGACGCATTGTCACATGATTACAGCCTGATCATATCGACTGCTCAACACCCTGAGATAATATGCGCGTGGTTTTGGCTTGGACAGAAAACAGTTGCAAACTATTGCATGCTCAGCTCTGTACACCTTCCCCGCCGTGTACTACTACTATCACTACTACTACTATAACTATGACTGCAACCTGGGCGTCCGAAACACCTCATAATGTTAAGGAAATCAGATCATGACCGAGTACTAGGTTGAGTGCTAGTCCGTTCTGGCACTAGTGCAGCGGCTAGTGCAGCCGAGAGTTCTACACCTCTCGAGCTCAACCTGGGACCTCTTCTTACCTCAGTCAATTTAACCTGATTCTACAGCCCTGTTTCTGCACACTTTCAGTGTGAAGGGGTATCATTCTCAAAACATAATGTTATTGAACTTGAAGAGCAGACAAAGGCCGTTAAGAACTTGATTCGATACCGTACGCAAAGCCCTCCAAGTCCAACCGTTAGAGCAATAGATCAAATCATAAAGGGGTGTGCGTTAGCAGTGAATGAGAAGGTACTTCTCGCGGATGAAGTAAGGAAACTACGGGCCGCAAACGTAAGAGTAGTCAAGAAGAGACAAAAGAGAAAGTCGTACGTAGGTAAAGGAGAGGTTAGAAGTGTCGCGGAGGTACAACAGGTTCTACAAGAGCAACTAGAAAGGGTAGAAGAGGAGGTCGTTATAGTCGAGCAGACTACTTCCACTAAATCCATACGACCGTCACAGGTGTGTAGTATGTGTAGATCGACTTAACATATAGCTTGGACGTGTAATTCAAGGGGTGGTTTCAATCAGAATGGTTTGTTCATCATTAATTTAATACGTTGTTGAGGTATTGTAGTTTGAAGGGCATGGACCGCTCCCTCTAAAATTCATACAAGCAAAGGTAGGAAAAGGAGACAGACAGAGCCCACGAAACAGCCCTCAATCTAGGGCTTGAAGCAAAACAGTCATTATCCTGATTCAAGAGCCGAGGATAAGAGATTAACACGGAGGTTAACAAAGAACCACTAGGGGTATACCTGCTTTGCCCATACAGACAGCTTGGAAGACCATTGCCCAAGAGTACTAACGTATATACGTAAAGAAGCAAACATCCGAGCGAATCAGATATACCCTGTAGCTACAGCCTCACCTGACTTATTATCTCCAGAAGTCAAGAGTAGCTGCCAGGGCAAAATAACAGTGGTAAATGTGTACAATGCACCGACAGGCCCAAACTGCATAAGGAGCGGGGAGGCTGTAGAGACTCTACGACAGCTCCCGGGTATCGGCCAAGACTAACGCTATATTTATGCAGGGGATTCTGACCTTATGCACCCGAGATGGCACCCTGGAGATAGGTCAGAGGCTTATGCACGCTCTCTTATGGAATGGGCAGAAGCGTCGCACCTAGCCCTCGATACCTCGCCAGATATGGCGACCCATAGGGCAGGAGGGGTATTAGACCTAACTTTGATCTCAACGGCAATCTCGCAGTATAGCTCAGCAGTCGAGGAATCCCTGGACTGTGCCTCAGACCATAACACTATTCTAACAACCATTGCTCCGCTAGAGGAAAATACCGCAAACGAGGCAGTCGGAAGATTCAGGCTAGACACGTTAGACAAGCAGCTGTTCTTTAAAACGCTAGAGATACAGCTGCCCGTTCATTCATTCATTTATTCATACTCGGTTCCAGCTGTCCATTATAGGGACAGCTATGCTGGAATGACCCAGCTTTGGCACCAGTTGCCGAGCTGCGTCTACCTCAGGAGACGCACCTCACTTCATCACACTCGTATGACCAGTAACCTCCTCTACTGAGCCGTCTGGCTTATATCTACGCATATATACATTTCCATTCACAGAATTGCTCTGTTTGAGACTGTGATATAAGACTCTGACTCGGTGACCAACTGTCCTCCTATGTCTGCGGTCCCTAGATACCTGGTAAGCTACGGTCACAGTGAAGCCATGTTGCAACTCCGCTGGCCACAGCAGCCGTGATTCCACGACCCCCCTGGTCCTCACAGGGAAAACCCCTCCCAACAACGTTCTCTCGCGTCCAGACCGCCCTTTCCATGCTCCTGTAAAACCTAATCCTCCAAGACCCTGACTCCTCCGAATGGTGTCACTGTGTGTGCCCTTGTGTGGGCCAAGTACCTGCTATGTGTTCTTTAAATTGGTGGTGTCACTTCAATGAGGGTTCAAGAATCTGTCGAGCAGGACTACGGCTGCAGGAAGTGGTGGTGCTCTCCCAGATCCACAGAATTGTATGTGTTGTGTGTTCGATTAGTGTACTGTGTATGATATTACCGTATCTGAGATCTGGGTGGTCCGATTAAGGCTGAGTTGAGGTAGAAAACCCCTGGGGAGTTGCTACCGGCTTGCACGAATGCTTCACTGCAGCCACCTTCCTCCAACACGACCACTTCCCATGATCGCTCCCCAGCACAATCCCATCTGGCACTGTGACCGGAGCCGTGCGTAGACTGTCGGGACCTAAGAAAAATCCGAGATCGAGTTGCAGTCGCTTTCGAGGTTGTCGTCGCTACTCGCAAATCCATCGTCCTACTAGCCACGCTGTTATCATGAGCACGATGGGGTGCAGCCGCAGGATTCGAACCTACCAGCACAAGCTATCTTCCTCGACTCTGGCGATGAGAAGAGTATACACAGCAAGTGATTACCATAGAGGCAGTGATAGCTCCCTCTCCAGCCGCCCGCAACCGTATAGCACCTTCCACCACGAACAATGACTAGCGCGATGAGTTGATCAGGTAGTCACGTGATCAGTTCAAGTCTTACTAATCCAACAGCTGCAAAATACGGAGCCGAAGCCGAGCGAAGGTACTAGAAAGGGACGTCACCCAAGCGTATAACAACTTGCCACAGCCGTACATACACCTCAACTTCTTGAGACAAATCAACACTTTCATAATGGCGTTCACAATGCACCAGCCATTACGGCTCACGACGACAATTTCCATTGTCTCCAGGTCCGCCTTCAAATCAGCACCAGTCCGCGCCTTTCATCAAGCTCGGCCTGCCACAAACTTCTTCACAGCTCGCTCAGCAGCACCCAGCACCCTCAGCAAAGGCCGCAATGCTTTCCGTCAATCGCGAAGCTACATACAAATCCCAGCCGCAGCTCCAGCAGGAAACTTGACGCAGAAGCTGTTTTATGGAGGGGCCCTGTTCGGGGGAACTCTGATTGCGATCAACCTTGTCTTCAACAGAGAGACTCGTGAGGACGGTGGCATGCCTCCGTTCGAGCGAGCATATCTGAACGATACATTTTTGCACACTGGATTGGGTATCGGTATCATTGGTATTTCTGCCAGAGCTATGTTTCAGTCTGGCTTCATATACCGGTTGATGGCTACGAATCCTTGGGTTGTCGCTATTGGAGGTCTGGGATTGTCTATTGGTACTATGATGGGCACTCGTGCGACCGATCCTAGTAACTATATCCAAAAGTATGGTCTTTGGACTGCTTTCAAGTAAGTTGATATCGTGATCTCATGTCAACATCATTGCTAACGATATTTAGTGTCACCCAAGGCGCCTTGGTCGCTCCTCTTCTTTTCATGGCACCACCCGCCATCGTCGCTCGAGCTGGTCTATACACACTCGCAATGATGGGCTCCATCTCGTTCGTCGGTGCAACTGCCAAGCAAGAGAAGTACCTCTACCTTGGTGGACCTCTCCTAGCTGGTGTCGCGCTCGTCGCAGTTTCCGGACTCGCTCCCCTCGTTCTCCCAGCTACCGCCGTTCGTACTCTAGCTTTCACCGAGAATATCTGGCTGTACGGGGGTCTAGCTGTCTTCGGTGGTTTCACACTCTACGATGTCCAGAAGATCCTTGCTCATGCTCGTATGGCTGAGCGTGGTCTGATCCCGAAGGATCCAGTCAATGAGAGTATCAGCTTGGAATTGGACTTTTTGAACATCTTCATTCGTATGATGCAGATTCTGACGATGCAGCAAGGTCGGAAAAGGTGATGGAATGGTAAGCGATATGTATTTGAGTAGTTCACTGGGCGGGGGTTATGGCGTTCGCATAGGTCATTGAAGCGGGTTGTTTCTTTGCCATTACAATAAATGAATAGTCTCCTCTAACAGAGAAAGTGTATCAAAAATATCAAGACCATAGAACGTTAAATCTCTTCTCAATTCATCAACGACTCGGTGAGCTGAGATAATAATTTTTAGAAGATTCCATTGCTTCAAAGAATCAGGTATACTAATCTTCCAAATACCGTCCAACTATGCAATTCGCAATACCTACTGCATTCATTGTGGCGGTGCCGGATTGTCGCTGACAAATTCATGACGCCTTCTTTCACCCTGACCACGGAGCTTCATACAAAACCTCAAACGGGCCCCTCTAATTGCACACCTACTCAATGTATAGCAACGCCATAACGACTTCAAAGGCCTTTTCTACAGAAATCAACCAGCAAACTGTATACCCTCCGCCTCCTCACTTTCACCCTCGTCCTCCTAATGGCCTACACCATGCCGACATTCATGTCGCGCCTTTTACGTCCCTTCACCTCATCCACCAGTCTCGGCATGACCTCCAGCTCCCCCATCACCATCCCCGATGGCGCACAGAAAGCGACCATCGCGGCCGGCTGTTTCTGGGGCGTCGAGCACATGTATCGCAAGGAGTTCAAGGGAAAGGGATTGTATGATGCCAGAGTCGGTTATATTGGTGGCGATAGCAAGAGTCCGAGTTATAGAGCTGTCTGTTCCGGTGCTACTGGTCGTATGTCTTCCTCTCCCCATTGAAGTTTAGGTGCTAACGCACAATAGACGCAGAAGCTCTACAAGTCTCATATGATCCAGCGAAGATTACGTATAGCCAGCTCCTCGAGTTCTTCTACAAGATGCACGACCCCACGACCTCGAACCAGCAAGGCCCAGACCGTGGCTCGCAGTACCGCTCTGGCATCTTCTACCATGACGACGAACAGAAGCGCGTTGCGGAGGGGGTGACGAGGAAGGTCAATGAGAAGTGGTGGAAGGGGAAGGTCGTTACGGAGATTTTGCCCGCGGGCGAGTGGTGGGATGCTGAGACGTATCATCAGATGTATTTGGATAACAATCCTAGTGGTAAGTGGTCCTTTGAGGAAAAATGAGGCGGGAGAGAGCTGTGCTAACGAGACCTAGGTTATGAGTGCCCGAGTCATTATTTAAGAGGTTTTGGGCCGCTGGATTAGGAGCTTGCTTCAGGAGGTTAAATAATATTAAGCAAATGGAAAATAATGATATCTTCTCGAGGAGATAGAGGGCGACCTAGTTTTTTAGGGTACCACTTCAGTTGAAATGCACTCATTGCAACTTCCCCGGCGCGTGTACACCACTATGTCCTCCAAGAAACAAGGCGTAGGCTAGATACAGTGGCCTACAGAACAGATTTCAGCTTTCTCGGCTGATCAAATCATCTGCCCACATACACTGTTTATGGGAATAGACCGTTAGCCACAAGATAGCCAATACTTACTTTACAGGGTGGAGTGGTTACTCGGAGCGAAGGTCTGACATGCGCGAAGTTCATACCTAACAATTCTGTCTTCCATCGGCCCAATAAACGCACCTTGACAAAACGACTTGGACATGATCAACCTCGTTCACACCTCAAAATACAGGGAAGTCCCATAGCATTACAGCTTAAAATCACTTTCCAACTTGTCAAAATGGCATCTGCTCGCACCCGCGCTCTCAAATCCATTTTCCGTCGCAAAAGCCTCTGCTATAAAACATATACGCAAGGTACCTTCCACTCGGAGGGAAGCCAGCATGGTCACGTACATTGCCCACATATCTCTTGTAAGTACTCGACCTTGAGAACGGCTGGCGACTAGAGAGGAATACCAGCCAAACTGTATAGATTCTGAAAAGGGTGACAGGCAATCAAGCGACAGCGGTCACGACTCCTGCAGTAAACACAGCTACGATTTCGCGACTGGAAGCCCTGACTAGCGAAAAACGTGACCAGGTCGTTGTAAATATGGACGTTGTGTCTCGTGTTGCTCTTGCTTTGGCTTGGTAGTCCTTTTTCCCACCTCTTTTCACTTCTCTCTTCAAATCCAGCTAATTTATTTGTAAGTATACGTCTTTATATCCAATACGTCTCCCGCGTCGGCCTGATCCAAGATCTCTGCACCCACGCCACGGAATACGTGCATGGCCGTAAGTGGTGCATGTACGAAATCATCTTTGGGTGGAGGAGCTTGAATGGACACAAGGTGGAAAGCCGATGGTGTCCACGTGTGGAGAGCAAACATGTCGCTTGGAAATTTCCTGGTGGATAAGCTGGGGAATTAGAGGAGAGCTGATGAGAAGGACGTCGTGAGCGTTAGTGGAGTGTCTACGGTAAGGTTGAGGAGAGGGTACTAGATGCTGTCTGTGGAACACTCGACACTATTACCAATCAAACTCGGAACATTTCAAGCAGCACTACATTTGTCTCAGTCACAGCATTCTAGTGACTACCGAACCTGAAGCGTGCCAGATCATCAGGCCAACATTCCACGCAATCATTATGTCCGAACTTCAACAGCCACCGCAGTTCTCGACCAACCGTAGTCCTCTTCACGGCAAAGCTACTGTCGACAACCTACCGAACCAACTTCTCGACCGGATCGCTCTACCCTGAATCACGGCCACCGACATGCAGGTTTTCGACAAGAACTGAGAAATTCATACATAAAATGCCTCCTCCAACAATTCCCAGTTAGAGAAGAGAGTAGAACTGAAAATATAAGAGGAATGGAGCCCTGGGAGAGAATTGGAGAATGAAGTGAATGGGAACGAATAGGTTCAGACTATTCGGAAAGTCAAGACGCATTCCTTCACAGAAAATTCAACAACAAACTTGCAAGCTTCCAAGTTACGGAATCACTCTATCTACGCATCCGATATGTCTGAATCACATCTACATCTACCAGCCATGATCAATACCATTCCTCCACTGTCCGCACCTGTCACATGCACCACAATCGACGGCCTTCTTAATGGAATACTCGGCCGCATCGCCGAAGACTTAGATAACGGCCACAATATTGTATTAGGGCTCAGTTCTCCATGCTTAGATAGATGATTCATTGGCCGCTACGGTCTATGGACTAGGCTGTTTGCGGCAACGCGATGGCAGGACGGCGTTGGTGAGGGTGTTGACACATAATATGTGGGGAGTATTGTACGCAGCAGGGATGGTTTGGATGGGCATTGGTCGAGAGGGAGCTTTGGCCTGCTCTTTGATCAGGATCCGTGAAGGTATTCTCATCGGTTTAGTCGAAGCGGTGCGGTGGAGTCGTCTCTTGCTATGATAAGTTCGGGGTTATCAGGGCTTTCGAAGAAAAATGAGAAACGACTAGTCTGCGAACTTGACTTACATTGACCCAATGATTTCCAGCTAGAGACGTTGAAAGATGGAGGAGATAGAAGGTGTGTCCATGAAGTGAGTTGGAGAATGCAGTGAATGGGAGGTTGTCATGTGCTCGCGATATTTTGTGAATCCGCTTGTACGATTTATACGAGATGTTGCGAACTAGTAGGCGTTCTAGGCCCTTTCCTAGCACTGATAGTAAGGCAGTAGGGCGGTATGCCCGTGGGTAGGACCGGTCGGCCTTGTTTGGTTTTGGGATTATCGCCAAAGTGGCTGTTTGAAAGCATACTGGGTGATGGGGGGTGGTGTCCACGATCAATGCACTTTTGTAACAGTTGTACAACCACGTTCTCGATCCAGAGCCATGCGAGCTGCAATACCTTAGTCGGGATTTCGTCGATTCCTGGAGCTGTATTGCCTGCTCGTAGGATTGCTTTTCGAACATACTGTGTTGTGACATCTGGGAATACAATATTTCTGACTGCTGCAGCTGGGCTGTAAAACGGTATATCGCCCGCTTCTGCCGAATTAGTGAGTAGTTCTTTGACTAAGGGAGCTCTCTTCTCCTCGGTGCTTATCGCAGGAGGGCCTAGAGGGTCTTGGGTGTCAATCAGCGGAGGGCTTCGGAAGTTACCTGTCGACTGATGCCATTTAGCCATTCTAAATACGTCGTTAACTTCTTTGGCCTTGTCTAGCTTATTAGCCTAATATGCTGTTTTGGCTTTTCGGACCTCGTTACGCAGGTTATGGGCCAAGTTCTCTCTGGGTTCTTCGCGGAATTGCCTAACTGCTGTTTTGCAGTCGTTGTTCCACCACGGCTGGTCAGTGCTCTGGGGTAGTGCGCATTTCGCGGTGATGCTATAGGTCTTATGGAGCTCTTGAGTAAGTTTTGCAGCTTCAATGTCTAGGTCTTCTATAGTATATTGATCTGGAATTGTTGATAGATGTATCAAGCTAGATCCTGGCAGCTTTTTGAGCTTCTCTACAACAATTGTATCAGGCCGAAGCATTCCGGCCGCTAGAGTGCAACGCTCGGCCCAATTTAGGGCTGTGAGCATAGGGCTATGGTCTGAGCTAACGTCAAGGTGTTTTGCGATAGTAGTGGTAGCAGATAGCCTACCAGTCAGAAAGGCTAGGTCTAGTACGTTACCGGCTTTATGTGTAGCTATGCCTTCCTCTGATGTAAGGGTAAAGCTACTGTCCAACAGCCAATCTGCCAGGGTATTCGATTGTAGTGAAGGTGTTGTTAAGGAATTCCAGCTAGAATGATGAAGGTTGAAATCACCCGCAATAAAGGCGGAGCACCATAGTGTCTCTAAGAGTGAGAGGAGCAGGTCTACTGCTACGCTGCCCTCTCGGGGTCTTCGTGGTGCGTTATATATGTTGATAATGTTAAGCGGAGGCAAGTTGCGGTGCCGAACCTGTAGGAACAAGAGATATCCGGAAAGGCAGGGCCGTAGCTGTGCTGTGTTTAAACCTACACCTTTCCAGGCATAGGTCATGACTAGGGGGTACATTTCCCAGTTATCTGAGGGTGAAAACACCTCGTACATTTGGGTGAAATTTAGTGATTTTGCGAGCGCGTTCGGAGATAACGTAGGGCTCTTGAATAAGGACAATGTCTACTAAGGGACTCGTGTGCAAGGGTAAGTGCAATCTCGTGTGCTATGGCACTTCTACCTACGTTGATTTGTAAAATAGATAATGGTTTGGCTGCGTTCGAGCATTTGTTACGCATTAAAGGTTAGGGACAGTGGCTCGATATTCTCTACGGCCGCAAATCTGGTTACGGCAGTAATTCTGGGGGGCAGGGGGTTGGCCTGGTCCGCCTGTGTTTGAGTGGGAGTGGTGGGCTCGTCTATATGTACGTCTGTAGCAGTCCCTCTGGGGATAGAAGGCACTATATATTGCTTCTCGGAGCGTGTACATCCTGCTGTAACTACAGCTCTCCCGCGGTCCGCGCCACTTCTGGCGATGGCTGCTTGTTGTTGAGATTTGGTAACCGGGCCCTTGATGGTAAGACGTAGAGGGCAGTTAGAGTTGTCCGCGGTATGAGGTCCGCTGCAGTGAATAATAGATCTGGCAGGGCAAGTATGTGGTAGAGCAATCGTACAACGTGTTGTATGGTCTGTCTCTAAGCGTGCTGTTGATCCACATATACGGCGATGTTGAGGGCGGACGCAGCTACGAGCGTTTTGCACAGGAAGCAGTTGCTACATTGTGTAGTCCTGACTCTTGGGGCCACTGGAGTCGTAGTCATTGAGGCGCCAAGAATTCTAAGGACTTTGGGAATTGGTGTATGCTTATCGCTTAGAAAGCTTGCGAACCATGTTGTGTGGTAATTAAGCATACTATTAATACTGTATGTTTCCTGAGCAATTTTTACTGATTGCTGGCTTGTCTCGTCTCGGATTACTTCTGAGAGCATATGCTCCGTGACGAAGGTGTTTTAATGCCTCCTTGATCGCTAAAGGTACGGACTGATCGAGGTGTACAGTTTAGTCTATACGTAGTCCAGTCTCTGTTATTTTCTATCTTACAGTCCGTAATGATGTCATACAAGGCTTCTGTACGTGTTTTTAATTGTAAGAGTTCCTTGGCGGATCTTCTACAGAAAGCAAAGCCGGTTGCGGTTTCTTGTATTTCTCGGAGCAGGGAAGCATCCTGCGCCAGGGTCGTCTTTAGGGCCGTAAATACTGCAAATGATCCTGCCAGAAGGGCAGGGTGATCTGAGGGTATTCTGACAAGCAGAAAGGTATCTGCTTTTTTGGCCCTTAGCTTGGAAGCTTGCGCTATTCTGCGATTGACGGTTGCCTTTATAGTTGGGGCTGTAGCTGCTACACTTGCGTAGGTGTCGCTAAGGCTCGTGGTCTTGAGGGAGGAGTTCGCAGTAGAGGCAATTGAGGATGAAATACTCGGAGCAGAAATCAGATCGCGTACTGAACCAGGGAGTGATCAGAATGGTCACAGTCACGTTACTATGAGCGGTGCAAGACTAGCTCGCGGAGCTCGCAAGGAAGAATCTCATAGTATATAGTCTGTGTACTTTCCTCAATTAGGAGCTTCGTGCTCAAATTCAATATAGCTTTGCATTCATCTTGTTTACACAGCTTGTAACGGAATGACTTCTACGTGCTTCACCCTGGCTGATAATACCTTTTCATCACAATACCAACGTGACGTTGAGGCTCCGAGAAATGAAGAAGAGGAGAATATATTTGTTGGCGGGACTACATAAAGTAATATACAAAGAACTCATCGCCCCGGAGCTGAATTAAGAGACATCGGGAGCTACGCCCTTTGGTTGTGTACTTTAGTACTTGGGCTCTCGCTTTATCTCTTGTACCAGCTTGGTTTTCAAGCTTTCCCTACGAGACATTACACTTAAAGTCAACGTTTGGTTGGTTGGTAGTACGTAAAAGGGTTAATATACGTACTTTAAGAGCTAGGCCAAAGGGATATTTGTAGAGGAAATTCTACTTTGTGGAGAAAACTAGAAGGAATATAGAATAGGAAGATATACTATCCGAGGAATATGTATCTGGCCTAGGCAAGATAGCCAAAAGTGTTATGTAGCCTTTGGCTAATACAGCACTCTAATTGAATCATCATCATCATCAACCTGACATTACTTCACTCGGAAGTCAGAACAGTGTTCCACCGGGAATACTCACGAACGTTACACCATGCTTTCCTCCACAACTATAGTAACATGTTCGCCAGAACAAATTCACATCTCTCTCAAATCTCAGAGCCAGCAGAGCACCATGATAGCACGTACACCCATCAACCAAGGCAGCACCTAATCAGTAAGTGTCCGTTCCGCGAACACTACCCTATCGATTAGAACAATCGACGACCTACCCAACGAGATCCCCAGCCAGATCGCCAAAAATACCCTTCCTGGCAACGCACTCGCTCGCGGTCTATCTTCTCCACGGCTGTACAAATGGTTCGTCAACCGCTACGAGTTACAGACTAACTTGGACTAGGCTATCGTCAATGATAATGAGGATCATGAGACAGTTTTAAAATGCGTATATGGTATGGAAGGAGAATGTCGTAGTCTGGCAGGGTACAAATAGAAGAGGGGTTTCTGGTGCCGGTCGAAATTTGTCAAGTTGCCTTGAAGAAAATCTGGAACCAGATGCTTGGGGAGCGGGATTTTTGAGGTAGAGACGGCGCTAGGATATTAAGAGCTTGGAGGAGTGAGGTTGTTCGCTGCGCGACCCAGACAGGAGACGATGGTCTGCTGCAGGTAGCTACTGAATTGGATCGATTATCAAAAGTTGCGAGATATAGATTGACTTGCAATACGTGACATTCAGACGTCAACATGTTGTGAGGACCAGAGAGTTGATAGTTACAATGAGATCTATATGAATGCAGCAAGCGCTGCTCAGACTAGGATCAAGTACTATTCCGCCAACGAATCGGGATAGCCTCTTGAAGCGCTCTCGTGAACTTTACATTCGTGGTATATCCGAAAGCAGTAGAGGTTACGAATGTGAAGTGAATAGGGTTAGCGGCTGTGAGATGGCGGATAGAAGTTGGGACGCCGGCCTCCAATTTGATCGTTCAATTCTATGTCTCCTCAATCACATTGCGTAACTTTGGCAGGAGACTTATCTACCATACTGCTAGCACACTGATTGTGTTACGTTTTACTAAAGCAAGGCTTGAAAGCTTCTCTTTTGGGATTTTGGATAGGTTTACCGTATGATTTTCGTTCGTTTCGGTTGCTCGAGGATGAGCGTGCGATATGTGGGGATATGATATTAGCTAGTCCTGTGTTGAAGCTAGGGCGGGAATTTTAAGGAGATTGGCGTGGTATACTTTTGGGTGAGGAGTATGTTCCACAGATGGTTGAAGAGAAAGTACCATGCATGCAGGAGAGAAACTGAAAAGGCATAGACTTAAATACAGTACTGAAATATCACCTCTAGCAGCAGATAGAGTTCATATATCGTGATATCCATTGAGGTTGCATGAATCCATGATTTGGCGTGCTAAAAGCTCACTTTTTGTGTCAGAGACTTCTAACCATCGATTTACTTAACGACTGTGCTTCAGGAGTCCTGTGGAACCCGACTATCGCTTAGCGAGTCTACAAGAACTTCGATACAAGTCCCAAAAGACCGCTTGAGCCACCACCCGAAGATTTCATATACCTAAACAACGACGTCAGTACTCCCGGGCTTCCATTCAAGACATGTGGGGTGTTCTTACATCTTCAAAGCCATCTCACCAGCCTGCTGGACAGCACTCTCCTTGCTAGATCCAGAAGCAACATTTCCCTGAGAAGACTGCTGCTCAAACAACTTGCTGGCCTGAGCCATAGCCATACCGACGAAAGCGTTCTGGCCGTTTTCGCTTTGCGAGCTACCGCTCGATCCGCCGGTGAACATCTTCAGTGCTTGCATAGCGGCTGCTGAGCCCATTGAGCCTGAGCTGGCTTGCTGACTAGAGCCACCGCCGCCAAAGAACTGTTGGTGGGATTGGACGGCATCTGCGTGTTTTCGTTAGTATATGGAATAGTGTGGGAAGATACGGCGGGAAAACTTACGTTCTTCGTTGATGGGCTGTTGTGCGATGCTATGCTTGTTGCCTTGGAGAGCTCCTAGGACGCTTGAGAAAATAGACGAATCTCCAGAGCTGCCTGAATGCTGCTCAGCCTGGCTTTGAGCACCACTTAGATCCTACGTCAGTCAGCCATGTATCTTAAATTCATGTTGATGGAAAGCCTACCTCTTCGTTTCCGTATCCACCTCCGCCGCCGTAACTACACCAGATCAATAAATCATCCAGACCAAACAATCAGACCACTCACCTGCCATTGTTCGCACCGCCGTACCCTCCCTGATGTTGTTGACGACCACCATATTGACGGTCTTCATTGTACTCTTGTCTGCCTCCCTGATTCTCATCTCCACCTCCATAGTAAGACTGGTTCTGTCCTCCGCTCTCTCTACCTTGTGTATCATAAGAACCATCATTTCCTCCTCCATAGCCGCCCTCGTTTCTACCGTATCCAGACATGATCTTGAAGTTCTGTTCTGGTTAGCGGGGTTAGAGGAGCCCAGCTCTGGTGAGATCGTACGCTTGATGATTCGGAAGATTACTTTGAGAATTTGTGTTAGACTACAGATATAATAAAACCTTTTGTATGGTGATGAATATAGACAGATGTTGAGAGAGTGAAGGTTGGAAACCTGAAATTAATCAGAAGCTCAGCTGTATTTTGATGACGAGAATGCAAGGGCTCAGCTGCTCCACTGAAAAAAGACCCCTCATATCTCTGACTTGCCCGTTACTGGAGGAGATCACCGGCTAAGCTTTCCTTAGTCGTGCTTGGTGATGCTTGTATGTAGGGGTGAATCCTGTCTGCTTTACTAAGCACCAATGCTCCAGGACAGCACTGACGCTTGACAGAAGGTTCCACAACGGCTTGGCTCTGATCATTCAAAGCGTTGAACGTACTTGGTGACCAGCCAAGCCATCGTAGCAGTAGTAGATGTCTTCATTGAAGTTCATGCCATGACTGGGCAGGTTTACCATCCAAGGTGGAAGACCTATTGGAATAATCATTGGAAGACCTCAGTGTATTTGACTATAGATTCTTCTTGCGTCGCCGAAGTAGCTCCCCAAGAGGTATGTCATCCTCGTCTTCCACTTCCTCATCAACTCCAAAATCAGCAAGGCGATCCCCGTCTGCATTTGTCCAGCTGTCAGTCATGTCCGACTCCTCTTCGTCACCACCATAAAATCCATAAGGTCGTTGTTGATTGTTTCCTTCATTCTCTTCATGAGATCCATCCTCTCCCCAGCCTCGACGCATGAAGTCTTCCTGCTGTCTTCTGCGGAATGCCTCCATTTCCTCCTCTGGGGTATCATAATCTCTCACTCCGGAGGCATCAATACGGATTGCAGCCCTTGGTAGCTTTTCTGGATCTATTGGTGGCCACATAGTTCCCGGGTCTTCAAATCCATTTACTCCCCAATCTAGTGCAGTATCGACAATTGGAGCACCTCCAAAAGGCATGAGCCAAAGCAGTACATTTCTTGTCCCCATCGCTTGCACTAGGTTCGTCCATATTCCGATATCGTATGGGTATTCTTGATGCTGGACCCTCACCCGCTTTCCATTATTGGAATATACGAGTCCACCCAGTTTCCGAGACCGGTCGACCAATGCTTCATGCCTCTGAATTTCCCAATGCTCAATCATCGTTGTGTTTATAGCAAGACTATGCGCCGCTGTGACCAGTAGGATGGTCAAAGCAAAAAGCGTTATGCTGTTGACGGAAATTAGAACAAACAGATATGCCATCCACCAAGCAGATGGTCCAAGGTATGCAGGAATATTCCGATTGTCCCAGAGGTACAGGGCATGAAAGTATAGGTGGTATTGGAGTATTGACATGCTCACGACAGCATAGAAGACAAATCTGACAAAGTGCGGAAAGTTCGTATGCGAGACGCAGTTCGTAGTCCAAGGACAGTGATGATCCATCTTCGGTATACATCGGCCGCATCGCCTGCAATGATGAGCTCTGGGCGGTTTGACGGCGGTGCATTTCTTACACCATCGCATCCCTCTTTTCAGGTCGGCATCTTCATCATCCACCGTATCTTCTGTATGATCGACTACCACTTTATCTACCCATCCTTTCGGGCCTGGATCAGTCGTACATGCCAGCCTGTAACACCACCATATTCCTAGAACGAAGCCATTGAACCAGAGAGCTTCCTTCTGAGTCAAGGGTCCGGGTTCAATGTAGTAGAACAGAACTTGGGAAGTGTATGCGAGAAAACATATTAGGAAAGAAACACCAGGAATCGCGAACGCCTCAATAGTAGGGACAGAGAAAGGAAGTATAGCCATGTTTACACATGCACCTTTGTTGAGAAGTCCATGCTACGTAGACTGGGCAAGAACATGTTCAGCCTTGCAGCCCTTTCCTCCGCTCTTAGTCAGGGGGTAAGCGACGCCAGTCCTGCATCTGGAGTAGCGTCTAAATGGGCCTCATATTTTGCCCGACTGCCATAGACTTACTTAAAGGCTTGAATTTGAACCCGGCGAGACATTTTTCTACTCCATCATTCAGGTCGCGATTACCAGGCAACATGTAACAACAAAAATTCTCGATACAGCTGTTTAGAATTTATCGACCAACACGCGATGTCCGCCGAGCGCCCATTCCGCGCGATATGTACTTATGCTGTATGTGGATGGTATTGAAACCGGGTTCGCTGAAAGCTGCGAATGCGATTACGTCCGATATACGTTTAGTCAAGTATGACCATACCATGATTCATAAAGCTCGCTCTCGCGCTGCTGCGCTGCCACATACAGCAAATCAGGCGCTTATCAGCAGACCAGAATCCCAACACCTCCGAAGCTCCCATCTGGTTTTAGCCTCAATAACCTACCAAAAGACTAAAAGGTCGACCTTTAGCGACTGTACATTGATACCGTCCATTAATAGCTTGTTTCTGGCAACCTGACAGATTATCAGCTGCCATGCTGATCACAGTCCGAAGTCCATTCTAGATTGCGGCGAGACCGCGACTGTACTATTCGGAACGGAGCTTAAAAGTGTTCTATATGTTCCGTAAGTCTTTTACAAGGTGTAAAGATACGCCGGTAAGCCCTCTTTGTGAACATCATCGGTGACCTTGTTGGTTGACTGCTGTGTTATATAGACACTAAAGTAGCGACCAGCTTGTCAAACTATGTAAACTTTACATAGCATACTGCTGCATCTACTTGTATGGCATTCACCATGTTTGCTCCACCCATTTCTTCGAGATCAGCATCACCTTCCAGCAATGACTTGGGATTGGAGCCCATAACAGAGAAATTACCCTTCCACCACACCACAAACTCAACTCTGCATCAAAGCTGCCGCGCGCCCCCAAGATGCCGGCCACACAGCAGCTTTCTACAGCTTCACGCGCGTCTTTGGCCAGAGCGTAGGTGTTGCGGTCGGCGTGGTTGGTGTATTTGATCAAGCATATGGAGGAGGGCATGACGAGGACGCAGTTTATACAGGCGTATTCGGATGCATTGAGGAATGTTTGGGATGTGATGTGTGCGCTGAGTGCGACGTCGTTGGTGGCGGGTTTGTTCACGGAGAGCTACTCGTTCCAGCAGTCATTTAATCCGGAGCAGGGCTTCAATGGAGATAGCAAAGCTGAGAGTAAGGAGACTTAGGGTTAGGGTTCCGATGCGTTACGGTGTGTCTGAGATGGCCTGAGTGTGTATGTCATTAGTTGTACAGGAGCATCGATTGGCGTTTGGGCGTTTTGCCAGATATGGAGAGCTAATCAACACAACTCAATCGTGTTATAAAGCCTGGCTTGCACATTAAAGACTCCTGATGGTTCAGTAAATACATATACATACTTCAGTCAAGTCAAGCTATTGATGACGTAATGACCTTGAAGCTCTCGTCGTCCACCTGTAAGATGCATGTCTTCTGTACTTCATAAGTAACCACATCATCCCAATCCAGCTCCTCCCTCGACAAAGCAAACTTCTGAATATGGGACAGCACATAAGTACTAGCACCACACCATATGCAACCTAAGAGCACGAGAAATCAAACACCACCACCCAAAGTTCAGAAAACGAAGGCGAACCGGATGACAGCTCAGTGCTAAAAGTCTGCAGGTTCGACAGTATAGCAGACTTTTAAAATTGAGCACATCATTCCTACAGTCCTACTTCCATAAAGCTAATGTAAAACGATAAGATAACAACGAGCGCGGCGTCTTCTTCAGTTGAGCGAGCGACAAGAGTAGATGGAAACCTCGGTTCTGGGGTCGAATCGGCTAGAGAGGTGGCGCTATGCCAACGATAGTTTTGTTTAGAAGTAGAAATGTGCTTTTGCGATAGGATTAGACACTCTCTTCGACAGTTACGACATATTTCTATGACATCTCTAAATACAGTAAGCTAGATAATCATGTTGAAGACGAACTTTTACTCCCCAATAATTAGGCAGGTAAATCGCGCAACACCAAAACACCTCTATCTCTTCAGGCACCAAAAGCCGCTCTACATCTCTGGTCAGTGTGACAGATGGCTATGCGACAGCCGCGCCATCCTTTCCATATCAGGAACACACCTCCAGAGTAGCCAGAGCCGGTATGCTACATCATCGGTCCGCTGGCTTGTACGAAATAGCAGTATGCTACAGTGATAAACGGAATCGCTATTGTCAAGGACTTCATCGTTGTTGTCGTAGAGGATGACTTCAGAGATCAGATCAGGTTGGTGGTAGAGCGCAAGACATTCAGCTGGATAAGCAGTGGCTGGACTATAGAGGCTACCGCCTTGAGCAACTGGGCTTCTTGTGCTTCATCCTATGAGTCCAAAAACCAGGCACTTCTACACCGGTCGATATGTCTTTGTTCAACAAGGTGCGCATGAGGATGTGGTATACGATTTCAGGCTGGTAGTATGGGACCACATGACCGGCTTGGAATACCTTGCATCTTCTTGTCTATGGTATCGATGGCGCTATAATTGTGCGTTGCGAGGTCCTGGAAGCATACTACTACGAGCGGACTTGCGCCACGTCAGTCGGGGTCCGTGGTCTTCACTAGCTCTTGACAAACAATGAGTTGGTCTCGATATCCTTCTGGTTTGGATCACAGATCTTGGGTTGTTTCGTATTGCTCTTTCGTGATAAGCTCGATTCCGTTGGTCTATCGAAGTGTTTGTCAGTAAGTGCTTCAACACACTAATTCAGATAAATGACATACGCTTTGGTATTCGTACTCTGAGAAAAACGGCAGCTGAATCAGGTCATCAAAGAGCCCGTTGACTATTCCCAGCGTATCGAGATGAATATAATGCATTCATTCTTCCGTGATGGTTCCATTGTTGATCTTCTCGTTCTGCTCTTATAAGAACCTCATGAATCACAGATCATAATGTCCTCGATAACTCTCAGTCCAGAGATTAACTATGTCTGAGAACCAGATCTGGGAAAAGTTCCAGATGGCGTGCGCGGCGTACTGCGTTGTATTTTTCGTGCCATTCGAGAACTGACTTCCCGTAGTTCCTTTCGAGTAATGTGTTGTTTGTCTCGGACATGCCATTGGAAGCCTCAGTCGGCTAGATGGGCAGCTCGTTCGTCTCCCCACTGCTGAAAGCTCGATGTTCGCCGTGATGTTTATCGGGAAGTCGTAGGGGAAGCCGGTCTGAGTGGGCTGGTCGATGTACAGCATGTTTACTTCGTTGTTCCATGACCATGGATTGAGGTAAGTAGAGTTCGAGTCGGTGCCGATGAAGCATGGCCCGTTTTCTGTCAAGAGACCGTACATTAATGATGAACCAGGGCCTCCGTCGAGCCAGATGGACAGTGGTGCATTGTGGGGATCCTTTCTGGCCTCGAAAACCAAAAAAATCTGCGTTTGTGATTGGTACGAGCTGTGTACAGATTTACAGGATGTAGCTAACGTATTGAGAGGGGAAAATTGCTCCGCGCCAAAAACGTTGCTTGACAAGCCAGGAGGTAAATGGACATAACCACTGTAGCGTTTCACACCAGGAGTGGTCTAACAGATCCCAGGCTAGATTGCGAGTCAACGCATATCCGCAATTGACTTAGGCCAAGTGATACATACCTCCTTGTAGGCAATTGTGATCTCTTCATGGTACTTCGACTTGAACGTTGTTGCGCCCTTCGGAGTAGGTGGGAAGCCAGGAGTCGCTCCAACGGCACCGAGCAAACGACGCACAAACAAGTGGTACGTCACAAAGAAACCCAAGACCCAAAAATTCTTTATGTCACACATAATGAAAACGCGCAGTACACACATAAAGATATTGCGAGCTGAGATGAATGTGATAAGCATTTCAGACAGCACTTTACAAGAGTATAGGCAAAGTTGCTTGGGTAATGTCACGACTGACGACTACATCTTAATAAGCTGGCTAGACCACTCAGATAATCGGTTCTTTTACGGATGCATAATCGCTTGAGATGAGGTGCAAGAAACGCCTGAGAGGATATACATATCACGTGCTAGGGCTTTCAAATCCTTTTCCTGTAAAGACGTGATGATATTGATACATAATGAGATGTCCGGCCGGTATGTCCTGAAAGCGACATGATACGTATCTGTGGTATATCCATAAGAGAATAACAAAAGAAATACAATGTACAAGCAAGCAGTGTCTATGCGATGTGAAGCAAGTATTCGTGAACTGTTTCCGAAGTAGTTCGGAACCGATCGATTATGACTTAGTATCCGGACCAAGGATGTCGCTAACGCTCCCACTGTCAGAGTTACTGGGAGTGTATCCATTGCTTCCTGGAGTGTATCCAAATCCATCAGCAATCATGCCATCACCATCTTCCTCCTCGGCTGGCATATATGCTGGAAGCTGATCATAGGCTTCTGGGGAACTCAGACCATAGCTGTGCACCGGGTCAACAGACTGAGTCTGAATGCTGAGAAGATGAGCCTCTGGGATTGTGGAAGTTTCACTGCTTCGACTCTCTTGCACCATATCATCCACAACACTGGCAGCGTTCTGTAATTGCACAATCTCTCCGGTAACTGTATTCGAAACACCACCTTCCATATCGGAGAGTAGAGAGACGCGCTTCTCTTCATAGTCATCAGAGAAGTCGTAATTGCCAGCCATTCTGGCGAAGAGACGGCTGAAAGCATTACGTGGTGCAGAACGTTGGTAACTACGTGCACTACGATCAGCCTTCCGCTTTGGAGTGCAAACGCGGTGGTAGACTACGGCGAGTAGGAAAGCTGCAAGGAAGCCGATGGCGATGAACTTCAAAATGAACAAGGGCCGGCCGAGTGGCTTAAATGGAGGATGTTCTTGACCGAAACCGTGTGGTGGCGGTCCACCGAAGTGATCCAAAGGCCCTTCTGGTCCAGGAGGCGGCGGTCCATCATGTCTATCAGGGCCATGTGGTCCGTCTAGTCCAGGAGGCGGCGGCCCATCATGTCCATCAGGGCCGTGTGGTCGGTCCGGTCCAGGGGGCGGCGGCCCATCATGTCCATCAGGGCCGTGTGGTCGGTCTGGTCCAGGAGGCGGCGGTCCATCATGTCCATCAGGGCCGTGTGGTCGGTCTGGTCCAGGAGGCGGCGGTCCATCATGTCCATCAGGGCCGTGTGGTCCGTCTAGTCCAGGGGGCGGCGGCCCATCATGTCCATCAGAGCCGTGTGGTCCGTCTGGTCCAGGAGGCGGCGGTCCACCATGTCCATCAGGGCCGTGTGGTCCGTCTGGTCCAGGAGGTGGTCCAGGAGGAGGTGGTCCAGGAGGAGGTGGTCCAGGAGGCGGCGGTCCATCTATCGTCAGTTAGTATTGCATCAACTCGAAGCCTCTAAATGAAATTAAAGTTGACATCACATACGATGTTTATCTCCTCCAGGAGGTCCATGTGGCGGAGGTCCATGATGACCTCCGTGATTGGGTGGCATCCTGCAGATTGGTAAGAAATGGTGAGGCTTTCGGTGATGAGGTGGAGCTGTTCCGTTGTGGTGACCATGCGTTCCATTCGAATGAGGGCGATGAGGAGGGCCCTCCGGGTGTTTACCATGCTTCTCCTTATGTTCATTTCCTTTGCCCTTGCGTCCCGGGGGACCTCGGTGAGAATCTGGCTCGTGGTGTTCATGCCCGAAAGACTTGTGATCGAAGTCTTCTTCGCCAAAGATCTTCTCATAAACATTGTGAGCGGCATGCTGAGCCTTCTTGGCAGCAGTGGCGACGACACACTTCAAGTTGTCGCAGTCCTTGATTTCCTCATGGAAATGCTCAGATGCATGATCAGCGATGGACTGCTTCTTCTCATCAATCAAGAGCTCGAGTTCGTATCTTTGAGCTAGTAACCAGTCGAGCTCTTTGAATTCCTTCTTGATGCATTTCTTGGGTGGGTGAGAGGCAGCTTCAGTCGGTACCAATGCTTCTGGGTTGGGGTTTGCGGCAACAAGATCAGGCATGCTCAGATCCGTGTTCGATTGGATAATCTCTGTGTTGCCTGTTTGTTTGAAGAGAGATGAGAATCCAACATCGACGAAGCTTCTCCCGTATATCGAATCGATTTCGAACTTCAGGAACTGCGAATCTGGCTTTCCGTTGACGGTAATACAGCTGATCTTCCAGGAAGCATTAATCTCGACATTATCCTTCATAGAAAGAAGCCCATTTCCGACCAGAACCTCTCCCTTCTTCTCTAGCGAGAGTTGCTGGCCATCAATAGTAATGTTAGCATGACCACATGCTTCCGCTGTCGGGAATACATCAAGACGGAAGCCAAGCACTTCGTTGAAAGCACCACGTCGAGATGAGCCGTCTGGGATTTCAACGGCGATGAAAGCAAATGAATGATCTGTTCAGAACGGTTAGATCATAGGGACAGTACCAGTTATAGCTTTGACACACCAGCAGCAGGCGTAGACAGGTCCAAGTCTGAGAAAGATGCTGAGACAAATGGAAGTGCCAAGGCAGCAGCCTGCAAGAGGCTCTTCATGGTGGTAAGAACGGTCGATACGATGATGAAATGAGATGAAACCACCAGAAGATAATACAAATAAGCGTGTAGGGACAAAAGGAAAGAAAAGGAACTTGGGATATAAACCAAGTCGTTCTTTATGTTACGCACCACGAGAGATAGCGCTGCGCAATCTTCTCTAGTCATCCCACGGGCATTGTTGAAAAGCTGACGCGGCACTCCACTTCTTTTTTCACGAACTCATCTTCCACTTCACAACTCGGTATTGTTACACTTCTGCATGTAAATAAAAGAAGACATAACCAGACAACTCATTGCAGGAAACGGTGGTTTGGTTGAACGTTGAATGTTGCATTTCGTACAAAAGGCATAGGAAGTGAAGACAAAAAGATATCTGGTCACGTGACACTACAGGTTCTAAGGTTGACGTCCATCGGAACGACAGACACCTGCTTTGATCCAGTCAACCAGTAGACACCCTCTCTGTCTGTATCGCCGGCCACAAATCTCGATCTTCTCTCTTCTGCACACGTATCTCTGTATTCGCTATTCGGTCGACGCATAATCGTAGGCGCTGGTGAGCATGGATTTAGCGCTGGTGGCCGTGGCTTCGACCTAGACTGTCGTCATGGACAAGCCAGCGTCAGCCTCCTTTGGCTTGTCTCCGCTAGCCTCTTCCGCAGACTGGTCGCCCAGCGCTGTCGCCATGTCCCTTCTCGCCAGACTTCTCATTCTCCACCTCCCTGCCTTATCCTCTTCTTCGCCACCATTCTCCTTAGCAAGTTTGACTTCGTCCTCATCATCGTTTCTTCCTTCGCCTTTGGGTGGCGTACTACAAAACACCTACTCTTTTGCAGAGTCTCCTCCATTGTCTCCTCTGTCTTTCCGTCACGGCTCTTCTCGGCAACCTCAACGATCTGAACAAATTGCTCCGCAGTAGTAGGCAATTCGTCGAAACCAAAGCTCTTGATTAGATTTGGAACTGACTGACGCATCGGGTGCGTGGCCTAAGAAGTCGTTCGGGTTTTGCTCAGCTCTGACGTCATGGAATCGAGCTCTTCACCGTCAACCTCTTAAGCTTTAGCTAAAGAGTTTGTTTTAATGCTTGTGGATTGTTTTTCGCTAATAGATCCTCCAGTGATCTCGAACTTTCTTTCACAAAGATCGTCGACGTATGGCCACTAATAGAATATGCAATCGAAGGCGAAACTCAATTCCATGATGATTGGGTTGGTGTTCCCTGCCAGAAGACATGCGACAGCTTTAAGGATACCAGCAGCTCAATAATCAGAGATTGATGCGCCTCGGGCTGTGCAGAGAGCTACTTAGGCCGTATCACGTTGATACACGTAGCATAATCCTGCTATGTGTCTATCCTGTTTAACTATGTGCACGATTAGGACGCATGTATTCATGGTACCATGCTTAATCAAAGACTGTGTTATATGACCAAGAGCTGAGAGAGGGTGAGTTGGGTGATACCGCTACCAAATGAGATTGAAGCCAAACCCCGAAAATGGGGGCTTATAAAGCAAGCGAGACGCAACGACGAATATCCTGCACCACTCTCCAAAGCGGATACCTATTCACTCACATATGCACTCTGTTGTTTTGAGAGTACAGTCATAAGGACGTGCAGTCTTGAGGTCTATCTATGTTATAAGTGATGTGTCACGCATGTTGGCTTACTTAATGAAGACTGAATGCAAATTTGAAGAAGAATCACGCTGTCCACCAGGCTTGATTCGGTAGCTGGGAAGCAGCTGCTTCTATGTCTTAGTCAACTTAAGTATCTCTCTCTCTCTCAGCACTTCATCCCTATAGCACTGGGGTTCGTTCTCTCGGCCACCTTGCGGTACCTCGTGTCCTCATCCTCCGATCCAGACCTCTCACACCTCATCTCCACTTCCTTTCATTAGTATGTCCTAAGGCCAAACGACAGGCACAGCTATCTTGGACGATATGGAACTACTGATGCGAAATGTACTTTGGGTTGAGCTTATTCACACATGGATATTTGGAAGTCTGAATGTATTAACAATATTGATGCATTCTGAGTAGAATTGCTCTTCCTTGCCGAGATTTAACCCTCGAAAGCTACTACTACTACGTCAAAGTGACTTTTGACGTCGATCGGGCCTTCACCCACACACCAAGTCAATATAAGTTACTACATGTATCCAAAACGCGAAAAGCTAAGGGCCAACGATCCGATGGAACGGTGGTAGATGACGTATAAATCGTGTTTATCGTTAACCATATCCCTAATATCATCTACAAGCAATGTATATATACAGCCCGTTGATATCTATACAGCCCGTTGATATCTATACAGGCCACTCTTCCATGGTTGGTATCCAGCAGAGATCAGCTTAGCCCATATGTATGGTCCGGTCCCGATTCGCCTCTTCCCAAAACTCCAAAGTGAGTGCCGCCAGAAAACACGGCACGTTGCCTCTTTCCCCTACCCAGAATTTGCTCTGTTCCTTGATCCTTTCCGCGAATGCGCTTCTCGGGCCACCGGAGACCTTCATTGTGCCTCTTTCTCCATCAAACTCAATGCTGTTTTCGTTATCTCCTCTGGCTGGGTACATATCTGAGCTGATCTTGGTCTTGCCGTTCTTGAGGAAGACGACACTCCAGCCAAGGAGCGAGATGACGACCTCGCGGAATTCGATTGCTTTCTCGGAAAACACCTTACCACGTCGTAGAGCCATCTTCTTCTCAGTGGCAAGGGCGGCTTCAAGGTCTCGCAGAGCTTGCTGTGCGGTTGTCAGGGTCGAGAGCGGTACTGAATTTATCTCACCAGGGCCGTTATGCAGCTGCGACAGAAGGTCTGTATTTTCTTTACGGAGCGCTGTGAGCGTGGACTGCTTGATCGCTTCATAATCAGATGTGGGATTCAATCGGAGCGACAAGACTCTTGTGTTGACTTGCCGACCGACAGCAGCCAGTTTGTCTTGCGTGACAGCAAGCTCCGTCTGTGCGAACTTGTACGAGGCTTGCAAAGTGTTCAAATCATTCTGGAGTCTGCGGTTCTTCCGCGAGAGCTGACCAATTCTCTCGCTATCTTCGAAATCCTCGCGAGGTCGTTTCGTCCTGGCGATCTCGACAGGAGCTGAAGAATCTCGTGACTTTAGCTCGGACTCCAAAGTTTCTACCTCTTTTTTATATTGATTAAGCAAATCGTCCACTTGATGTTGACGCTCTTTGCTCATCTCTTCGAAGTTCTCGGGGAATCCCTCATCGTCCTCTTCTACAACTTTGAGTTGCGCTCGCAACAGCTCTACCTCCTTACATGCCAGATTCTTCTGCCGCTCTAGTCGTAGCTTGACCTTGCTGTCGCCTGGCCCTGCCCTCGATGACTTAAGTTCATCAATCTCTGAAGAAAGAGTTGACTTCTCCTTCTCTAGCATCTCTATAATCGCATCCTTGCCAGATAGCTCTGCTTCTACACCACCAAGGCGTTCTACAATCACGGCGCGCTGTAATCGGTCCTCAATGAATGCACGAGCAAGACTTTCGGGAGAATCGAATTCGACTTCATCGTCGGCACTTCCTTGACTTGAGAGGTATGCTGTCCATGCTCGTCTTTCATCTTCTAGTCTTTGACGCTGTATGCGAGCTTCTCCGAGTTCATTCCGTAGCTCTTCCATTCCAGCAAGCCTGTTTTGTAGTGTTCTCTTCTCCTCCTCAACTACATCAACACTTATATGGACCTTCTTCAAGTGGTCCAACTCTGCACCTTGCTTCCGGTTGCAAGACTCTAACTTCTTAATATGCGCCACCTGTTCACCAAGCTCTCGTTTTATGACATCGAGGGTTTCGGCATCACCGTTCTGCGCTTTTAGCCGGAGGACCTCAGTCTCCAATGATCCAATTGTCGCGTTCCTGTCCGCCAATTGGGTTTGTGTAACTTGTAACAGCGCTTCCCTTCTATCGGAGTCCTGATGTAGTTCTTCGACCGTTTGCTGAAGTGTCGTATTCCTGGTTTCTAGGTCGATGACTTTGCGCTCTGTCATCCTTATTCTCTCCCCTTTCTCTGCTTTAACATCGTCGATTTCTTCTTCGAGCAGCCGTTTACTCTCCTCGAACTTTCGAAAGCGCTTTTCGAGAGCTACTTTGTCACTGAACCCTCATTAGCTACTATTCCTGTACCGATAGCATACACCAGAGTACCATAACACTTACTTGCTTGCAGCTTCTCTAACATCGGCCATTTCATTCACCAGCGCCTCGTATTGTCGCAAAGCTTTCGATTTCTCCGCTTCAGAATTCTGCTTCTGCTTGAAGTCCTCTTCAGCCTTCCTCCTCGCATCGCGCAATTCGCTCTCATGTCGTAATTTCGTAAGCTCCTCCTCTTGTTTCCCGTTATCTATAGTATATCTCAGAGTCTTGACTTCCGTCCTCAGGTCCTCTAGCTCACGTCGCCTCGTATCCCAGTCAACATCAGGCTCTTTGGTTGCTTCCCTTTGACCGGAAGTTGATCTGCGAGCCGATTGTCGGAACGGTTCTCCTCTTGATGGAGGTCGTGATGCACTTTCGGCGCCGGTGATGAAGTCATAGGTTGGTTGGGTAGTTGTCGCGCGTGCTATTGCTATCTGTGCCTTGTTAGTCCCATATTAATTGTGTGAGTAGAAGCGACACACTCTAGAGTGAGGTCTTGCGACTGGCAGCCCGCTTCCCATGCTGGTTCTGTGTGGATTGATGTTTATAGACGATGTACGTCTTGAAGCATCTGGTTTATTGGGGGTATGGACCTTCATCGCGACATCTGACTGCTGTATGGTGTATTGTCGTTGACTTGTAGGCACGGCGCAGAAGTAGTGTTGCTTTGATGATGTTCTTTGTAGTAATTAATCACGTGATTGTTGCTAAGGCGACACTTGTAGGTTCCAAGACTTTTTGTGCCGCAACCAATTTGCATCTGAACTCACCACCACGATCAAATTCACCTTGCAATTTATCATATTACACTGAACACAGGCTGATGAATAAGATACTATACATATTGACAAGTAGCATTAACCCTCAGCTTTCGGCCAATATACAAATGCCCTCAATCCAGCACCCGTCAGGTACCTTGTACCTACCTCAACGCCCAGCCTATGGCGATCCCCAGAGCCCGGACCTTACAACGTCAGCTGTTGTGGGTTTCAAAAATACCTGTCGGCTTTAAGCAGCAGATCTGAAGCTCTCCCTCATCTTCAACACCTCTCCACTCCATACCCAACAATTAGTCTTCCACAACATGATCATAGCTTGCAGCGCAAGATAACATTACAGCAGCATCTGCTGCAAATTTACACTCTTGATCAACACAGATTCCACTCCATAACGACACCGAAACAACCACAATGGCAGCCATGCGCCTTTCTGTAAGCAACCGCATCTTAAGCTTACCCGCATGCTAGCTAATTCACCTCAGCTGGGACGGTCCCTAAGGCTGACAGCTCCGCGAACATCTCTGCGAACCTCCCCAGCACAATATTGTTATATCCAACTGCAAGCTACAGTAACAGGCAGACGCGCCCTGGCTACCCAACCAACCAAGGGAGAGACCAACTCCCAAGGACAGCAGGTTGGTGAACATGTTGCAGATTCAGGTGCTAACAAGAACTCCAATGCCTCCTCTTTATCCAACGACTCTTCGCCAGCCTCATCATCTAAATCTAGCACCACGTTGAACTCCCCGCCAGCTGATTGGGAGGATGCCGATATAAACATTTCAAAATTCGCAGAGCTACCTGAGCCACGCTTTGGATACAACCAGCACATGAACATTGATGCTGAGTTCAAGGAGGTACTGCGATTGGTTCCCTGGGAGTTTGACGCTGTTCCATACGTCTTCGCCTACGGATCTGGTGTCTTCCAGCAGTCTGCGACGATGAAGGCCAAGCCATCAAGCGCAACTTCCATCCACTCAAACCCTCCCCCAGCACTCGTCAAGGCTCAAGGCGGTATGCCAAAGATGATCGACTTCATATTTGGTGTTACGCATACTCAGCACTTCCATTCCCTAAACCTAAAGAAACACCGAGATCACTACTCAGGCGTCGGCTCACTAGGATCTGGTGCGGTTTCCGCGATTCAAGACAATTGGGGTGCAGGAGTCTACTACAATACCCACATCAACTGTCGAGGAATGCTCATTAAGTATGGAGTCGTCAACATCAACACACTCTGCAAGGATTTGTCGGAATGGCAGACTCTCTACATCGCTGGTAGACTACAGAAGCCCGTCAAGATCCTCCGCGACCATCCCAAGGTTCGACTCGCAAATCAGGTCAATCTCATCTCTGCTTTGCGCACTGCTCTCCTTCTTCTGCCACCACAGTTTACGGAGCAAGAACTCTATGGTACAATTGCAAGTATCAGCTACCTGGGTGACCCACGTATGTCCTTGCCAGCAGAAGATCCTTCAAAGGTAGCCAACATCGTCGGAAACAATCTGCCAAACTTCCGCAAGCTCTATTCACCACTCATCGAAAGTCTCCCCAATGTCAGATTCAGCGCTTCTCAAAGCACAGATCCAGATTGGTTGTTCGATGCTAAAGCCAACCATCAATTGGAGCAAGACATGGACCCTATGAAGCGCGGTAATATGGTTCGACGTCTACCAAAGGCTTTCCGGTCGAAACTCTACTTCCAATACCAGTCGAAATATGAGATTCCTGGGGTGGAGTTCAACAAGATGATGGAGGATTCGTCAGACGAGTCAGGCGGCACAATCAAACGGAGAGAGGGTGGAGGTTTTGAAAGACGCATTGCTAGTGAGCCTCCTGAGGAGCTGAGAACAGTAGTTAGAGGTGTCATCAAGAAGACGATCAGCTGGCCAAGCACAACGCAGAGTCTAAAGGGCATCGTCACGGCCGGTCTCAGCAAATCGTGGAGATATGCCAGCGAGAAGCTTGCAAAGTCCAAGGCTGGTAAGCACAAGGTCGCCGAAGACGAGAAGGCCAATAGTACGGAGAAGGAGAGTGAGAAGGAGAAGGAGAAGTCGTCTTAAGCCACGACGCAGATGCATAACGGCGATCACGAATCTCCTTTTTCCCGTGTTGTATATGTTTGTACTTGTACATACCCAGAGTTGATCTTCAGAGATCCTCACATACAGGCTAGCCACGGCTAGACCTGAGCGACCTTGGATGTTTCTTTTGTCTGGCGGATGCAAATAGGATTCACATAAATCTCAAACGGCGGCATAGCAGGCGGTGCATAAACTGTCTAAGCAAGCATAGCAAACGAAACATTATTAAGCAATTCCTTGTTCATCACATATTGGTAACCAAGATCAGTCAAGTGACTTGATAATATGTGAATTGGAAGATCTAAAATATCACCAAGGCAAAACTTACATTTGAGAACCCACAAATTTCAAGCTGAAGTTCAGAAGTTCTGCTTAAACCTCCAGTCAAGATAAACTACTGGAAATCCCAAGAATATCAAGACAATACTGGAAATTCCTACAAACTAGCTTCCAATTGCTTTCTACTTCGGATTCTGGTACCACTGCACATCTTAGGGTGCTAGAGAAATCTGGCAATTGCCATTGCTGAATTGGAAACTTAACACTTTTAATTTTGAGGATCTTTTATCCCTCAATGTATAACAATCGTCAACATCTATATTCATCTCTCACTATGCTACTTAAAACGTTGAACTAAGATGCCTTTTATGATTTGTAGCTATCACCTTCCTTCTAGGCTTTTATGATACTAGACATGAAGACAGATAATATTTCTCTGCCTGAGCCTGCGTTTCAAGGTAACAACAGCGTGTTCAGAATGCATCTTGGCGAAAGGTTTTTGGTATCAGTGATCAGTTTTGAGGCAGCTTGCAGTGCCCATTCTATATAAGCCTTAGTAGTTTGAAGCTTATTCCAACCAGACGCTAGCCCACTATGTATTTTAGCCTCTGGCCACCGCATTGCGGTAGATGATCTCTGTCGTGCTTACCAGCCAGCGGGATCGCCATGAACACATATAAAAACGTTATATGCTAAGAGAGAACTATGTTGCGAAGTCCGGTCGCATCTGGTATGGTATGCTATCCCAATTAAAGTGACCGGATGCGTCGCACCTATCTGATCATTTCGATTAGACATCCTTGAGCTCGTTTGCTTCAGGCAAGAGCCCAGCGGCATAAGACAGACTCTATCCAGAATGGGATCAGTAGGGTTTATGATGCGATGCTAGGAATGATTAAGCCTTGAAAGTCCAAGGCCAATGAGATTTCGACCACCTGCGCCAGAAGATATCCTTCCAAGAAATTGAATCCCTGGAATTGCTATGTACTCTATCTCCCTTTAGCCCCTTAACTGTCTTACAACGCTTGCGCATCTCCTTAATCCGTCTACGAATCTGTGCGATTGTTATTCGGCCCCATTCGCGTTGTATTGCCTCCTTAAACTCTGCCACTGTTTGCCAGTTTCCACCACGTAATCGTTGCTTCAATATTTGCCAACAAGCCTCAATTTGATTAAGAACCGGCGACTGAGGAGGGTGAATAAATATCCGTAGGCCCGAATCACTTTTAAGGCGAAAACAAGCATTATTTTTGATCGATTACCATGAGAAGAATCGCCATCCTCTTGTAGATAAACTGGTCGGCCAAAACGTTTCTGCAGAACTAAACACTCTTGGATATGCTTTGGCAGAACCTCCTTAGCATAAAGGTCTTGCGACATAGCGTTCCCCTTGGGTGTAACCTCTGCTTCAGGCTGCTGAACCTCCCATTGAGCTCGTGAGGCTCTGGTGGCTCGAATTCTGAATCAGGCATACCTTCTAGAAGTCGGTCTTCAAGGATTTCGAGGAGTACATGGAGGAAATTTGGATTCTCCTTCCGATTTGGGATACTCTTTGCCATCATGCCATCTTCTAAGTATGCGGGGATCCTTCTCAACAAGCTTAGCCTTACTGGTTGCTGATCTCCCTTGTAGTAGAGGCATCGGTAATGTCGTAACACCTGATACAACTTCAAAACGTGTTGTTCTATGTGTTCGGGATATTGGTAGTGGAACAGAGCGTTCACGGGTTTGCGTATTCGTTTGAAGGTTTGATCTTTGGGCTTGAGGTGTGACGAACGTCACTAAGAACTAAAGCTGCAAAGAAACGTGTATTGAGTGTTATAGAATAATAAGCTAAAGAGAAAAGAAGAGAAAGAGAAAGAACCGCCCCTATCTACAAAGGTCTACTGAACTGTACCGCACTAGTCCTAAATCAGCTGTATCCTTGCAGCCTCTACCCTAAGCACGTGTCATAGTGACTATGTTCGTCACATGAGGGATATGTGTTTCTTCCGTTTCTTCTCTATTGAAGACGATTCTCCCTCTGTCTCCCTCTTCCTCTTCCTCTCTTTGTACGCCCCTTTGTATTGCCCTTGGTGTCTCTGGGTTCGGTCCTCTTTGGCCCTTCTGTTCCACGTCTTCCAGAAGTTGTATTCTCTCACGAAGTTCTCCTGGTCTCGCACGAATCTTGCAAGGTTCGTTGGTTGGATTGTGCCGTGAATAGAACTCTCCAGCTTGGGTAAAAATTCGGATTGTCTCTTTGGTCCATGGTGCCTTGATCAATTCTTCGAGTACTGTTACAAGAGCTCGATCCGTTCGCCTATCACTGTTCACGTAGACTCCATTTGCACGGAGGAACGTTTTGATACTACCTACAGCTCCAAATTACATCGTATGAAAATCTGCTAGTGTGAACTTTCCGAATTCGGTTTGTTAATTACTTAAAAGTAAAGGAGGGAAGATCATTTTCCAAGCTCGGCAGAGGTCTCTGCGAAGCTCCTGAGTGAGCTATGGCCAAGTGTACCCTGTAAATATATGGGATAGGTGATCGCTTAGGCAGCCAATCCGGCGCTCTCTTCCTGAAAGCTCTGGTTCTACCTTTGAGGTGATCGTACTTTAACAAATTCCTTTATTGCGCTTAGAGTCAATCAGAGAGTCAATCGCGTAAAGCTTGTTACCGTGCTCGTCTATGACAATTGGAGTATTCGACTGGTTGACTTGGCCGGGTTGAGGGTTATTAGCGTAAGGTCGGAGCAAGGTGGTGTGAAAGCGGTTGTAGATGCCAAGGTCGACCATGTGAGCCGGTAGCTTGAGTTCGTAATGGTGTGACCAGGTATGAGTCACAGCATGCGGCCCATCATATTTGGAACCTAGCTCCTTCATCGGTTGGTCTGTCTTGAGGTATCGAGTTTCAAGCCAAACCCAGTCGCCAGTTTGGTAGGCTGGGACGGGTGTGCGGTGAGTGTTAGCTTGCGCTTCGTAAGATCGTTGGGCGGATGTGAGATTCGTGCGAAGCTCGTTAAGAAGAGCTTCCTTACGATCAGCAAAGGCGTTACCTTTGAGTGATTCATCGCGAATATGCTTCGAGGCTTCTACGTCGAAGGGCTTCGCAACTCGGAAGCTCATAAGAGGGTGAAATCGGTGATTCGCGAAGAAAGGGGTCATGCCATTGGACTCATTGACTGCGTTGTTAGCGGCAAACTCTGCCATCGGTAGCCAATCTTCCCAGTCGGCCTGTGTGAGGAGAACTCGGAAATGGATACAGGACCTCGATCTGATACAATGGGATACCATGGTGTTAGTAGTACCGTGGTGACGCCAAGGGCTATGAACGAACGTGCCGGCGAGGTCGCTGGCACTGCCTGTGGTGGTGCAAGCATCGTAGTGCCTTTGCTTTGAGAAGCGGTCGACAGTGACCATGATACAGTCGTAGCCATTACTAAGAGGTAGAGGGCCGATGAAGTCGATGGAGATGTCGAACCAGTGTTGGGCAGGTATCGGCAAGGGTTTTAAAAGTCCCCATTTACGGCGAGGAGACTTTGCGCTATTGCACGAGTAGCAGTTGGCGAGGTAGCGTTCAAGGGCGGTCATAAGGTGTGGCCAAAAGTACTAACGGGATATCAGCTCATAGTATTTTTTTGCACCGTGATGGCCAGCCGAGGGTTGATCGTTAGCGAGTTGCATAATCAATACACGGAGCGGGCTGGCGTCATTGATACCCTTCCGAGTGAGATGCACTAAGAGCTACAATCTTGGAGAAACCGCAAATGAAGCGTCTGTAGAAATTGGCGAAGCCTAAGAACGCTTGCACATCCTTGAAAATTTCTGGTGTTTCCCATTTGAGGATAGCGTGAACTTTATCCGGGCCCATCTTCACGCCGTCAGTTGTCACGATCATACCCAGATACTTGACTTCCTTTTTGGATCGATTAGGTTGTCACTGTATACGAGGACGTCGTCAATAAAAGCGGTGCAATACTGGTCGAGGAATGGCCATAGTACTTCGTTGATTCGAGCCTGGAAGTTGGCGGGGGCTTTAAATAGGCCAAAGTTCATGACAAGAGATTCATAGAGGCCATAACGTGGACGGAAAGCTGTTTTCCACTCGTGATCATCTGCGATTCCAAGCTTGTTAAAGGCGGCTATAACGTCAAGTTTGGTAAACCATTTGGCGGAGTTAAGACAGGAGAGTGCCTCTTGGAACAGGGGAAGAGGGTACCGGTTTTTGATTGTGATTGCATTCAAAGCGCGATGGTCAACACAGAATCGTAGCCCACCGCCTGGTTTCTTCGCAAATGACACGGGGGCTGGCTGCGGCAGATGTGCTAGGGTGAAAGAATCCCTTTTGAAGATTCTCTTCGAGGAACTTCTTAAGTACCAGAAGCTCCTCTCGAGACATGCTATACAGGGGGCCAAATGTTGAAGTTTTGCCTTCCTGAAGTTCGATCTTAAAATCAGAATTGCGGTGAGGAGGGTGTTTATCAGCTTCTAGGCGGTCAAAGTTACGAAGGTGCACGTGAAAGTGTTGAGGCAGCTTCGTTGTATGTTTTGCTGCGAAGGGCGATTTCCACATCTTCCATCGATGCGCCCTGTGCCTGTAGTGGATTTCCTGTATCCAAGTCAAAGTCGGCTGCAATCTTGGCTAGAACACTGTCGATCTGGAGCTGCATTTGATCAAGGCGGTGAATGCTTCATCGGTATCACCGAAGACAGTGCGTATATGGTCAAAGACAGATTGCGTAGTTGAGAAGGCGTCACAGGCGCCTTCATTGTCAAGTTTCATAGCGCCATTGCGATCATAAGCGAAGGCGACGGATTCTTTTGCTTCGTCCGTGAGGCGACTAAGGGCATAGCGTACTCAAAATATTTCCGATATGTATTGCCGGGGATCGTTAGTGGTTTTCTGAACCACGTCAATAATCCAAGAAGGCAGGGCAGGATTAGTACCATCAAACTTATCAGGGTGCTCAAGTTTCTCGGATTCTGGACACAAGCGACCAGCAATCTCAATGTCACGAATGCAAGCGTGGTAACAAGCGAAAAGGGTGAATATCGATATGTCTAGACAACTTATAGGTCTGGTACGGAAAATACAAAAAAGATAAGGAAGAGAAAAGAAGAGATGCCACGCTCCACAGTTGATATTCTTTTCATCGCCCGAATCTATGCCTGAGGCATCCATAAACATGACTTGCCAAGACCGATAAACGTTTGTGTTGTCACAAGGAACGCTGTTAGGAGGTATTCCATTGACTTGATAGAATTGTCTCGAGGTTCATAAGAGAGGCGGAGGGGATCGATCGAGTCTATATACGAATCTAGCCCCTGCATAGATCAACGCGTGGTTGTCGCGTTTCACGTGGCATTGCAACCCCTATTTATACCGTGACAGGTTGGTATAGGAATGAAGATGCAAGTATCAATCGGGTTGGATTACGAGGAAGCAATTCCTTTAGAAGCTTGGTGAACTGTGAGGTAAGAAAAAGCTATGGTAAGTTGAGCACGAAGCTCCATGCTGAGGAAACTACAAAGATCATATACTAAGAGGTTCCTCCTTGCGAGCCCTGCGAGCTTGTCTCGCACATCTCACAGTCACGTGATGGTCTCCAATCTGTGAATCACTGGTTGGTTTCCTCCTGTAGGTAACCGCCCAGTAGTATGTACAGAATGCGTTGCCCAAGGTTCTACTGTGACAGAGTCGCTGGGCCTAAGGTCCTTGGTAAAGTGATTCCTGGATTGTGACACTTAATCACAACGTCACCAAGCACGGTACTTCGGGTGAAAATGAATATGGGGAGGACGATAACGACGTCTCAAATGAGATTAACGTAAATCGTGGCATAACGCGGTGAATTTACCTAGACTACCTACCCAAAACATCAATTACTCTATAATGGTTTGCCGCAAAAGTGTTCCTGCTATCAGACGTGAAACTGAAAGATATATAAGGCTCTATCGGGTATTCAATCCGGCAAGCAAGCATAAATCTTCATACGAAGCAGAAAAAATCCTAGAAATCAAAAATAACATGGATGAGTCTGGATTTTCAATTGGAACAAGGGAATCAACTATAGTCTATCATTATTGATTCTACCCTTCATACTTGAACATCAAGCGCATCCGGACAGCCAGGAATGGGTTTCAACAGTTGGGTGTATTTGTGCAGATCGATCAATTCTTCAGCCTTTGTTAATAGTTCACCAACGGATGAAGCTATCTTACGGTCTGCAAGTCAACTTCTTACCTCAACGCTAGACAGTGGGACAATTCCGTCAACTCCTCCTATACGTCAATATATTCGAAAATCGAAAACAAAGGCAAAACTTATATCGTATGAAGCAGAGATTGAAGATAATGTTGAAGAAGAAGAAGAAGAAGATGGATTTGAGAGTGAGATCCGTAATTGCATTGTAATTTACACGGGGTAATACAGGTTTTGGGGACCGCTAGCTTAGCACGTCCTTATATTCTTCGGGAGGTCTCTCATCCTCATCATCAGGTTTGGGTCGGTAGTCTAGCAATTTCCACCCCATTACGCCACGACTTACGTTAACGTTGTCATCTAGATAGTGGCTTCACAACGGTGAGCTAATCCACCCATCGGAAGAGTGGGCTGAGAACCTGGGCATATCAAAGTCTCTTCACGCTCAAGGTTCCGTCAATACCTTGTTCAAACTTGGAAGAGGAACCACCCAAAAAGGGGGCCAGGGTCGAAGAAGTCATTTCGAACCAATTTGAGTACCTTGATAAAGACGAAATGCTTGACGATCAAGGCCGTGAGTACTCTGAGTCTCTCACGATGAGATGAAGGAACCTGCTTCTCCAATGAACGAAGTGTCATATCAAAAGTGAAAAGTTTCTCGTTCTTGCTGGATATTGTCTGGCCCGTCATTGTCCCTGTCTCTCGAACTGCCTCGAGCTTTTCGACCGCCTTTGGCTTCCATTCGTTATCTCGGAACAATATCTGAGCCGCTAACAGGCCTTCCCAAAGGAGTTCGAAAAGTTCCTACAAATCACCGGGTTCTACAGAGGGATCTGCATCTTATGTCACAAACCCTTTTTCCCCTCTTTTACTTTATTTACTGTCTCGTTTTTGGCAAGGCTAGCTGTGTTCTTCGTACTTTGATTTCTCTATATGTGTTACCTTTGTTTAAAAAGCTTGTATCTAGTCTTTAGGGCTGTTGAACTAATCCTATTTGGACGTTGGAAAATGTTATAATCTGGACCTCCCTTTATACAACTTAGTCTAGGAGTCAGCTCCTTTTTGAACTCTTTGGTGGTCACCCTATATGAGAGGATCTGTCTAGCCTATGCTTAACTGTAGCAAGGACAACTTCAGTACCAAAGTGCCTTGCGAAGAAGAGAACCCACGGGAGCATGTGCAGCCAGCGGAAGCTTATGGCGAGGAGAGAGGAAATGCATCCTCAGGAAGAAATGGCAATAATTATGAAGATGGTACCGATGTGGGAAGGAGCCTCAGGTCTTCCAAGCCAGTGATCGTTGTTTCGTCTCAGAATATCTGAGACAATCAAATGAAGCTTAGATTCACATACGTTGTAATGGTCTAGCGAGTGCGAGCGGGGATGATGCCGTGGTGATCGTGTGCATGTGCGTGTGTACCATTGAGAGGAAGACTTGGTGCTTATCAGCATCCGGATGTGGTGATTTTATAGCCTACTTACTTCGGTCGTGCTCCATCTCTGGCTGCGGAAGCGGGAAGGCTGTCGAAAAGTTTGAGGCAGTAGGAAATTATATATCCCGAAAATAGGACATACACATGTAGGAGACCGAAAGGATTTTTGTAAGCTTCCGATCACAGACACGTACAGGTAGTGGTAGCTATTCAAGTAAACTTTTCGAAAATGCTAGCTTCCGATGAACTATCAGGCACCCTGGAACCCCAGCGTCTTGGCATATAATTAAATAGACTAAGTCTCAGAGGAAGTGTTTTATGTTCACTTCAAACACTGATTGAGCCAAATCAAGTTGAAAGCAATAATGTCGTCCATCTATACAGAACACGGCACGACTCCGGAACAGACTATTGAACCATCAGGTTTTAACGGCCTACCTAGAGAAATTCGTTTCATTATCTGGCGTCTATTAGCGAACCACGAGCATCAAGTACTGAAGCTGTGGCCTTCCAACTACAAAGTTCCCGGCACCGATGACGACGTCAATAAGGATAATGCTAAAGATCCTGAACCAGTTCAATGGTCCGTCAAAATTACCTAGAAATCAGCCGTTCATAAGGTGAGAGATGCAGAGCTGGGAGCCATCCTCAGAGCCGAGACAAAAGAAACTGCTTTGTTTTTCTCTCGGCTCTTGTAGTGGCTCTTGACTCCTCGTCTTCCTGTGCGAAGTTTTAGCGTTGGCCATGCTAATTCCCTGGGCAGGAAGTCAGACTGTGCACCATCTGAATCTATTATGAGAGTCCGGCAAATCTGCAGAGAATCCAACCAAATCGTCCAAGAACATTGTCCCAGGTGGGAAGGACTCCATTCCCATTCGGACCATATCAAAGAACTTAATCTGCTTTTGAACCTCGCTTCCACTACCGTTCATCTCTTCTTACCGCCGACGATGACAATTCGAGACGTCGCAAAGCAATTTCCGCGCCAGGTAAAGCTGGCGACATCGCTAGTTCTGGACTTCCAGCCGCACGAGGTAGATTTGGACAAGACTTATGCCGATATACTCTCTATGTTTCAGTCACTGAGATTCCTGGTCGTTCTCGGCAGATACCGCTGGCCGTGGATCGATGACATTGGCCACGCGTTTGATGTATTAGCAGACATATTCCACGCAAGTTCTACAGCATCACGAAAGCCTCTGTGGCGACCGCTCTACCTCAAGGAAATGGGGTGTGTCTATCACATAGATTATCGAAAGCTAACTCATGATGAACTTTTCGCCGACTACATATTGCCCGAGCCCGGTAGCGAGGGCTACGATTACCATACGCTTGACGGAAAGATTGAAGAGGAGGGCCTGGGACGGTTCTCGCGCTTCGCCGAAGACGGATTTTGGGATCTTGTCAGCGATATTGAGGAGATAGAAGAAATCCACCTCAACTTTCTTTCGGGACCTGTTATCACAGACGGAACAAACGGTACTCCTAGAATCTGGGACTCGGTAGCGAAACGGGCCTATAGATTTCTCCCTGACGACTTGCCTGGGCGTCGTTCCTGAACTTCTCTTGACAAGGTCCACTAAAACGAGCTGATCTTGCAGGAGCTCCCGCCAAGAGAGAAAGTGTCGTCGGACCACCTCAAAGTAGGTAGTGATCACTGTGGTGATGAAGAACGGGTATTAATGTTGCTTTTCGTTTGCACTTTGGATGCATGTCCAACCAATTTGACAGAATTTGGAGATATCACGGGGTTTGTGACATACAATGCGTCAGAATATCATGGTGTGCGGAGTCCTGGGAGACGTATATATATACTTGTCCTCACCCATGAGAGTAGCAAGTAAGCAGGTTAGCAACATAATTTGTACCACCAGACATCTCAAACATTATTCTCCAACAAAATAGTCAAAACACTTCCTTTCGGTGACCTGCAAGTCCCTTCGCCATACTTTAGCGCCATGGGCTTGAGCTTCGGACTAAGATCTAATCTGAGTCTCGAAGAAGCCGAACAAGTCCTGCTGAGGGCAATCGAGCTTGGATGCGGCTTCGGGACACAGTAGCAAGTTCTCGAAAATACAGCAATCGCCTAGAATATGGCTGACATGTGTGCAAGCAGGTCGTGTACGCATCTGGCGTCAATGAGAGGGTTTTAGGTCACTTCATCAGAAAGCACAATGTGCGCAAAAGATTTTCAATCAGTGGCATACGTCGCCTACAGTCCAATTGGCCACGGCTGGCTCGTTGACGACTTCCTACACAACTCTCCGAAGAACTGCCCGAAGATAACTTCCCCGCACAGTCCCCAAGATTCAGGGCGACAACATCTACAAGAACCGCGCTATTGTAGCTGGAATTAAGAAACTCCCTGTTCGCAGAAGTGCACCCTTCCTCAAGTCGCAGTTGCGTGGGTGGCGGCGCAGGGGACGATTGCGAACCCTGAGACTACCAAGGCGTATTGTCGCGAGGACAACTGGGCGTCTAGGGAGATTGGGCTCACGGAGGAGGGGAGATGAAAGGTATTATTGCTGCTGGTAAGCCACAAGGAAACAAGTATTCTGATGCTGTACAGGCCATGGCTGGGCACTGATGTTGTTGGGTACAGGTGGAGTAGATACAATTGACATGGGTTACCCAGAACTTGATGGACTTGACGATGTCGTACTCGTAACGAATATTAGTTATTTGAACATTATAATATTAGAGCCATTCGTAGATCAACTTGAGAACCGCCGTAGGGCTTCTAAGAGGTTATTGCTTCTCGGTCCCCAGAAAGAGGAACTTTCCGACATGTGTGTCTTGTAGAGCAAGCCAGCAACAACACCCAGTAATGCAACGATAATTCACATCATCAATCCATGAGTCTGAGTAGCCTGTCGAAATAAAGCTCTGGCCCTTGTCACTTTTCTCGAAAAAGTGCAAACGGGATGCCCAACACCAGACAACTTCGCCCACCCTCCTTCGTCTCACACTCACCGTGTTGCCTCCTTCGTCCCGTCAACATACTTTCACATGTTAGGTACCAGCTTCAATCAAACGATTATGAAATGAGACGTATCAAACAGAACCGCGACAAAACTGCATATCAGTTCTCAAATTACACCGCTGCTCATGGAGGCGGTCTAATCAGAGCATGCGTCGCTCGATCAGTCAAACGACCTTCAGCTTGACGCCTGTGAAGATTGTAAAAGATGGAGGAGGAGTGTTTGAGTGAGAGGGCGTCTGGACAGTTGATATTTCGCGGAATGAGGTCCAGAATCCCGGGAGGTAGTGTTGATAGACTCGCTATACGTTTCGATGTTTCCAATAGTACAACTTGCTTGCTGAATGCATTTGTTTCTGGATTGGTACTCATGCTTGACTGGTTTAGAGAACTTTGATTGGGACTGCGACGATTTGAATACAGGGAAAAAAGTAAAGGGATATTGGAAACGAACTATATACTTATTTTGTAGTGTTGCCTGCGAATGGGTCACCCTGAAATGAAGCCTACGAAATATGGCTAGGTAACTGCAGAAGGAGAAATCTATCAACAGTCGGGACATTGACAGCGGACTAAAATCGAATTACTCCATCAGTTGATTTGGTTTTCGACGACAGAGATGCCCTTGGTAGCTTCAAAGGATCTTCACATGAATTTGGAAGGCAGATTTCACGACTTGATTGAATCCGCTGAGAGCTCACGAGTTTCTTGCTGGGTCCTGTGACCTCGCGTCGCCGCCAGAATCGAGTCAAGCAGTCATCATTAACCACTTACTATCTACCGACCCGAAATCATGACTTGGCATGATGGCTTCAATCGCGGATACTAGTGGAGTCCTTGACATAGTAAATGACGAAGGCAACGAGACCGACTATGGGTCCGAATTCTCGCCCGAGGAAGAGCAGATAGTCGAGCGCTTGCTCTCCGGCAAGATAGAGATAGAAGACAACCCAATCGCTAGCCAATCCGAACATAATGATGCGCAACAGAGCCTTCGAATGCCTCGCGTGTTGGGGAGAGGGCACAGGTCTGCTCTCTATGAAGCGGCGAGCGCCGCTGAGCGTATCGCCTCGCAGATCAGTCATGATGCTCAGTACCCGGATTGTGTGTATGCACTTTCTCAAGATGTGCGAAATGTTCTGACTGACAGCAGCGATTAGCGAGACGCCATACTCCTGATGTATCGGGTGAAATGCGTTCGGCAGGCATTATTGAGCCGGCATTGCCAGATACTCGATCACCGCTACAAAGGTTTCGGGCAGAACCGAGGAAGGCGTTATCTGTGACAGACTTGGTATCGCCTGCATGGTGCCAACTACAATACTGGTATACTCTCACCATACCTGGGAAGAAAAAGCGCACGTCGGCTATGCGACAGGGCAGTGTGGTGCACCGAAAATTGGAAGAAGAAATCTACACAACAGTGAAGATCGAGATACAGACAAAAGAAGACGCCTGGGGCCTGCGGATATGGAATGTGATACAAGGACTTCGGACGTTACGGGAAACTGGCCAAACACGAGAATTGGAAGTATGGGGTACTTTCGACGGTTTGGTAGTCAATGGAGTTATTGACGAGCTTTCCTATGTGTGTCCGAACCTGGAGCTAGAGCAGTCTCTGGAGAAGAAAACAGCGCAGAAGGAGCTTCTGCCCGACAAGCCAACCATAGCAGAGTTCCTCAAGAACCAGAAAGCTACCATTTTTGGGGCTTCTCCAACACCAGCGGCAAGCTACAGGGGAGAGAAGATATATATCTGCGACGTCAAAACACGAGCAGTCGAAACCCTACCAGCGGAAAGTGCATTTCGGCCGACGAAAATGCAGCTTATGTTATACCATAGCATGCTAGAGTCATTGGGCACGAGCCAAATAGATTTCGATATCATAAAGACACGGTATAAGTTGGAGACGGAGAAGAAGTTTTCCGACTCATTCATTGCTCAGGTTGGCAATCTAAACAGCGAAGCTGTTTACGATAAACCCGAAGCTAGTCAAGAATCAGGGCAATGGAGCCGGGACTCGATAACGACTCTACTGGCACACAATTCACTATCAGCGCTATGGGGTCTCATGATTCAAGAGTTTCAGATCACAATGCCCAAGGGCACGAAATCGTTAGGAGATGTGCTGAAAGCAGAGTATAGATCACGAGAGAATGGCCAGATATTAGGAGCGAAGACCTTCCTTATGGATACAATAGGTCTAAAGGCATATGTGCAACGTGAGATTCAATGGTGGAAGGGAGAACGCGAAGCAGAAGGTGTCGTTATCGAAGAGGCCTTCAAATGTCGAAGCTGCGATTTTGCCGATGGCTGCGATTGGCGATTGAAAAAGGTTGACGAGGCGAAAGAGAAGGCCCGCATGAACAGAAAACGGACAAGTACCGTTTAAAGGATCGCATAACATGTTGCGAAGCATTGACTTGGCATATATACTGGAATACGATGTCCATGTTTGCTTTCGGCCAGTCTCGTTTTTCTGTTACAAGCAACGTGGCACTGTAACTATGCCTCATGACTGTTAACTAATGCTAATAGCTAGTACAGCTGTCTCCCTGGCGCGCTTTATGACACCAAACCGCAGAAGACGAGCTACTCGAGATCAGGACAAACACACGTCTCCCCCATCCTAATCCACTTCCCTTTCGGTACCTCGATCTCTTCCCACTCCACCCCTTGCAGCAACCGCATGTTTACAGGCAAATGGTCAAAACGCTTTGCATACTCATGTTTGGATGATACTCCTTTCATCTCGCCTCCCCAATATCCAGCTTAATCAAATGCACCGCTACTCCACACGTGCTGCAAAAATCATGGGTCTGGAACCTTCGGCCGAAGGAGTACTGGGAGAGGGTCTCTGGGGAAATGATGGAGGCCTGAGAGGGAGGAGGGTACTTCCGTTGCACATGCAGATGCTGCAGTCGCGGTCGTACCAGTCGGGCTCGCTGACAGAAAAGGCGCTGGGCCATGCGACTGCGAGTGTGTACACGCCGCAATGGCAGCTGCCTGTATATTCCTTTACCATCATATTTCATGACCTCGAGTGCGAAGATGTCAACATCCATGTCTTTAGACACCCCGTGACGTCGTCCCAGAACTCCAGTCCCACAAACAGGATAAAACGCATGCGACATCGTCAACGACCCAAAGTCATAGTTGTTTAGCATTCCATCCCCACGATCTATGAAGAGGCTGTTTGCGCCTGGGAAGATCCATTTGTAGCCCTTTTGAAGCAGATACTGCAATTGCATTCTATGACGGAGTTCAAGGTGGGGATTTTCAGGTGAAAGTCGAAGCGTCGACAATGGCAGCTGCCAATATATGTCACGAGCTCAGTGCTTTCTCCTGGTTTTGAAGACATTGCGGTGCTGGAGTCTGAGATGATGTTATAGGGCAGTGTATGTTTATAAAAGTGGACCGAGGTCATATCTAGGAAGCTGTTGGAAGCGAGGTACCAAAGGGCCAACTTTATGCCATATTGTTCTTCCATTTGGGGCTGGCAAAGTTGAAGTCCCACCTGTCCGTGGTGCTATTGTGTTTGAGGAAGTTGACTTGCCTGATGTCAGTCACAATTTGTTTGCATGTCAGCAAGTGATGATGTTGAGTGGGGTGGTTGTATCAGAATGTTGAGCTACACACTTTCAGTACAAACCCAATCAAACTGGCTTCATAGTTGCTACGCCATTAAACAATCGACAAGTCCTCTTTCCATTAAGTTATACGCTACGACTCTCACTCCTGACCGTCGTCGATAAGCTTGCAAATGCTACAAGTTTAATCTGCTATCACTTCAAGGAGCCTACTTCTTCCCCATACTACCACCATACTTTCCAACAAGTTAGCATAGTCTCTGGTCATTCTGGAAGAAGATGTCAAAATTCAGAAGCTGGTCGAAGAGCCTCAAGAGAACCGAAACAAAGCATGTATCGGCTCCCAGGTCGCACCTATCTGTAGGAGAACGATCGTTTTGCATAATAGTCTGCTTACCTGGTAGTTTCGATACTCATCGGGGATGCGAGGATAGCTATCGGTTCCGTCCTGAATGACCATAGCCATGCCGCCTTGGACGTGGCTCTGGATATGGCAGTGCAGTAGCCACGCGCCCTCATTGTCGCTGGCTCTTCTCACTGCAAGCCACGACCCAGTAGGACCTGATATGGGAGTGTTGTAAGTGTCTCTCAGTTGAGGATTGATCAAGTTAAACAATTCAGGACGCTCGGCTGCAGCAGCGGCAACAGTTGGCCAGTTAAAATCGCCATCTCCGCTCCCAAGAATATAGAAGTGACGACCGTGGACGTGCATGGGATGCGGAGGGCCGAAAGGTGCCGACTGCATGATATAGTCGACCCATGACGCGGCTGATGGCACGGTGATGGTGTGGTTGTCTTGCAGTCCTGGCATCGGGTCAAAGAGATATGGTGTCGGTATGTTTTCGACATCCGGAGTTGCAGTAACGTTCAGTGCCCATTTCTGGAGAGCACCTGCGAGCTGCATTGTCACTTTATACGTGGCGTCAACCGTCGCTGGTATCTTGGTGGATGGGTGTGGCTTCGCAACTCCGCCGTCGAATATCAGTACGCCACCGCGCACAGGGTTCCCTCGGCGATCGATATAAGGTTTTGACGGAGTCTTTGCTTGCACTTTACCCTCGATCTGGAAGTCAATTACCGACTCTCCGAACAAGATTTGAGGATCTGCCAAATTACTCAGGCGAAGGGTATACCTCTTGGCTTTTTTAAATCTTGCCAGCACGGTGAAGCGTTGTCCGTTGCCTATCACCATGGCGTCGACGGGTATGGGCTCGATGTAGTTGCCGTCGAGAGAAACGATCCATGCATCGACTTCGTCTATGGAGACCATGAAAGCGAACATGCCAAATGATCCTATCATATCGAAGAATTGCCATGTCTCTTTATCACAAACCGATTGCTTGATGGTTGTCACTTCGGCCCGTGCTGTCGTCGCCTTGCATCCGTAGAAGATGGAAGGGAAATCTGCAAGAAGTTCCAAGTCAGGTGCAGCAATTCCGAACGGTGGTCCGAAGGCTTTGAGTGCCTCAGGAGGTACACATCTATAACGCTATCAGATGACTTTATTAGTGAGATACGGTGTGTATTCACGACTTATCTGTCAGCTTTGCATTCGGTACCGAAGCAAGCGCTCTTGTCAGGCCAGGGCCAATCAGTGGCTGCTGCTCGGCGGGCGTCAGACACGAGACCTTTCCTTTGCCATTAACTAGAACAGAGTCCATGCACAAAAGATCTGCGTTAGCCTCTTTAGCTACCTCGTCAAGCAGAGTAGATTCGCCATGGCGCCAGTCACTCAACAGAAGTGGCAAGCGATCATGCTCTGCCTTTTCGATCGCGTTGATCGTCTTGATGTCTTTAGAGATGAACCTCCAAGGCTTTGCTGTTCCTGGCTTAGGATGAACGATGAGTGGCCCATAGAGTCCATCATTGAACTGCCCAGCATAGTGCGAGTGGTAGAAGTAGGGACCGTGTTGTGTGTTTGTCCATCTGTAGGTGAAACTACATCCTGGCTGGATTGGGGTTTGGGATATCCCAGGAACACCGTCAGACCATGGAGTGTGTAGTTGCTCGATACCTGTGATAATTAGTGCCGTTCAATTACCTACTTTGGAGTATAACGTACCGTGCCAGTGGAGCGTTAGTGCATATGGAGAGTTGTTGTTGACAATGACTATAGCCTTATCACCTTCATCAAACTCAAGAAGAGGTGCTGGGAACTGGTTGTTGATCTTGAACACATTTCTCTCAAACCCGTCCGGCGAATGCTTCTCCCATGTAACAGATAGGTTATAGTTCCTTGTGACGTGGAGATTAGACGCCGTGGTTGAAGAGTATGTGTTCATAGTCGCAGCGTTGGCAGAAGCTGCAAAGACGGTAGCTAGCGCCGTGAGCGGCATTTGGAAACTGCTCAAAGACCACATTGTGATTAGAAACGCTGCTTGAGAACAGACCGGTGGTGAATTGAGAATGTTTGAGCAAATTGTATCCAGTCCATAAGCTTAAATAAGATGGCGAGCTGCATGATTGGAAGACTTCCGGTTCATCCAGGTCGAATATGAATGACTTAGATGTGTAGTACGGTGATCTAATTTAAGTCTGTAAAGATACTTACAAGCTGGAGATCTGCTACGGTGTCATACCATCAGTCTGGTATATGGCTTGATCCGAGCGCTCGTTGCATTACCTGTGCAACCGCTTGGAAAAGTCGACCTAGACTAGATTCCCAGCTTGATTTGGGGTAAGATGACTTACGCGACTTAGCGACACATAGCTGCAGACTTGTATTGGTGTAGAACAGCTTGCGGAGTAACCCCCATCGACACGCTTTGCTTTTCAACAATGAGAGAGCAAAGCTGGTAGTAGTAGTAGTAGTAGTAGTAGTAGTAGTTGTAGTAGAGGTAGTATGATTAATGTCTGTGGTCCGTGCGCTTAGTGCCACGTGCCAGCATTTTCCATATACATCTAAAAACCGGACAACAGAGTAAATACTGAGTTCTAGGCCAGTTTATGCTAGCTTGGCTTGTTGGTACATATATCCATATAGAACTGAATGCCATTTATCCATTTATCAAACGTCTCTGCGGCTTCTGCCGTGGCTGGTGGGCTGTCGAGAGTGCTGTGTACTCTTCCTAGCTGTAGGCATTCTATGCATTTTCTCCGGGCTCTTGTGCAAAAGGCGAAGTGTTATGATGTCTTGAGTCTGCCGCAGCTGCAAGAGAGTGTAGGATATGGGCGATCCAGGCGTTGGTGATACGCTGTGAAGTCGCCGTACCCCGTTCTGGCCGCCTAGATCCTTCCAAGTGCAATTCTAGGTATGATCAGCTCCCGAGGTCTTTGTGTAGCCGGGATACATAGGTCAATGTATCGGGGCGGGGCTATAGCTGGTCAAGCATACCTGAAAGCGTCGATAGGGTATCTTGTAGCCTCTTGTTTTATGTGAGCTATCGTCGGCGCCCACTGCTCTGTAACTGGCATATTTGCGGCTTAGCCGACCAATAGGTCTGCTTCCTCATTCCCTGGTAGCTCAAAATGTCCTGGGTACCATCAGACTTCTATCGTTCCATCTTGGGTCGACCAGTGCCTGGTCGCAGGCCAATATTCTGCCTTTGCGCTAAACTTCGCGAAAACTTCATAGCTGGAACTTGTCCTACCAGACAGTAGCCTGGCCGCTAGAGCTAATTTTTGAGGCATATAATAACCATATTAGCAAGCCCTATAAGAGGCGACCCGAGAGCTGGTGGTAGGTCACTATAACAATGTCGCACAGTGTCGGCCGGTCACATGTCACCTCAACACGGAGAACGCTCTCTTCTAGGGCATATGTCAAATGATCACGTACGCCGAACTGAAACAGCTCTAGCAGATTGCTGGTGCTCTTGTGGACCCTATGTAGCAAGTCGCAATGATAAAGCTGCCAAACGTACCACTCAGACAATTTTTTTCTGTGAAAGTGATATCTAATGTGATTACTACTGTGAGAATCTGCTACATCGGGCATATCGTAGGCCTATCTCGCTTGAGATCTAGGAAACACCCTAACGACGTCGCATTATACGAAAGAGATAGTAGGCGCAGATCAACGCTTTCTGGTGGTTTCCAAAGACAAACTCTTTGGTACACAGGATCCGCTCAAAGATTACATCACTTGAGGTCTCCGGTTCCCATTAATCGGTACGTGGTTCCACGTCTTGTTAATCAATTCCTAAAGGCTAATGTGGTCGGTGAGTGTGAATCGTCTGCGAGTGTAACGAAGCAACCACTTCGCTGCATTCAACTTGTCCGGCGGATATCGGGGCTCTAAACAATCTCATGAACTATCATTGGTCAGCGATAAGTTGAAGAGACTCGAGCTCTAGCTAGTCATGAGTCTGTTCAGCATCCGTTTGTTGCAGAGATTTTGTTTCAGCATCAGGTAGGAGCTCCACTGTGCGAGAACCCTTGCAGCAAGAGTAAAGTATAACAGTCATTTTCCTGCTACAGCTGGTTGTTATCTGACAGAGGTAGAAGGAGCCCGAAATGTGGAGACAACGAACACAATTATAAGTGTTGTGCATAGCGGCACGAAACAGCAAAAGACTTCCAAGGCATCCACATTTGCTGATATGAAGTAGATTGCCTAGTCGGCCATCGACAACGAACTTCTATTTTCACCGATCTAGAACTTTTGAGCATATCTATTACAGGTCATGCCAAAACCCTTCTCCAAACGCCCCAATAGTTTAGTCCCTTCCTAGTAATTTTGTCGAATGCAACGCAAGAAACAGAATCCAGGCATCTTAAGATACCAAGGATAAACATGTGAGATCAGATCATTCACAACGCGAGCCTGTGCCGTCGTCTCCTGCTATGTGGCTCATGACAATGTAGTCGATCTCAAGCTGTCGTAATCTTGATCTGATCCCGTTCAAAACCATGGAATCTGAGAGTTTCTCACCTTTCATGGCGGATTTGACGTCCTCAGCTTGCTTGGTGAGCCAAGACTGGGGATGAATAGAGTCACACTCCACACAAACGACCTTACGATGTCAGACTTGATACGACAATGCACACTGGAAGCAGAAGATGCGATGGACTTACAAGCTTGCCAAGAGCTGCGTCAGCATGATTCCATATTCTTGTTTGCTGATTGCCTAGAGCAGAATCGGCGACACTGGCGTCGATCATCTCCTGGCTTAGCCTCCAGATCTCAGCCTGAAGAGTTTCCAAGTGTGAGAGAAACATGGAGTGCGAGATTGCAGAAAAGTACTTGGGCTGATAGGTGATGGTAGAGTCAGGGAGATCGTTGATGGCGGAATTTGCGGACCTGTGCATTCGTTAGAGATTTGTTGGATTTGTTGGACAAAGTATTGAGCTTCGTGTGAAACCTAACTCACTGATGCGCTTGTCTTCTTGATGGTGGTAGAAAACCCTCTGATTTGTGTCTTTTGGGAGGTGAAGGCGTAGCATCACGTGTTGGGTTTGTTGGGTTTGGAGATGGAATGCTGGAGAGTGGGCTGCTGGAGCCTGATGTGTTGTTCATAATGGTGATACGGATCGTCTTGATGTGTGCGTTTATCAGAAAATGAAATCGGAGCCAGAGTATTGAGGTTGTATGTCATGCTCAGGCAGATCGTGTCTTTGGTGGAGATTGTTCCTTCCGACCAATTCATTCTGTAAGACTACAGAATGGCAATCTTACTTGAAGAGCGTTGAAGTCAGAGGCATGTCGTAATTGGTCTGTCAGTGAAAATCAGTATAAGTCACATACATTGGCTTGAATGTTGCAGGCTGTTCATCAATAGAGAAGTAGGTGTACCATAGTGTCGAACCAGAATCGCGACAGCCGAGCAGGTAGGCTAGCCAAGTTTGGTCTAGCACAGTCACGTGACTGTTCCATTGAAATTGAGGGAACATCTATGTTTGCAAAGCAAACTACTAGCTAATAACTATTATTCCATCAATGGATAGTGGAGAATTGAGCAAGACAACTCGCTGATAACTCTTAGGTAATCCCATCACCTTGTACCAGAGATCAGTCACTACAAATGCTACTACCTAAACAAAATTACGTTAGCTCGTGTTCATGAGATGGGTTCAACGCTGAAACCTATCGTGTAAATGCTACAGTACAATGTATACAAATTGAGGCACAGGCGAACTTCGTCTAGAGCCGGCTCTGAATGCTGCACGCATATACACATGAACGCTGATTGTCACAGAGTACCTACCTATGTTGATTCTCAGTAAGTCACGATTCTTTGTGTTGACCAGAGTCGATGTCTTGGTTTGGTCGTGAAACTTTTGTTGGCATTGCAAGGCTTTGTCTCTTTAGTAGAAACACGAATGAAATTCTATTCGTCAGTGTAACATCAGACTGTGTCTGTCATAGCATTGAAACGTCACATATGTAATACCTGGAAATCATTGCTGGCTGGCTGGCTGAATTACAAACTTTACAGATTTGAAGTACTAGTTTCATCAAGGTTGCGCCAATATACATTTTACGTTGTTTTTGCGTTTTTCGCGTTTTCCAGGGGTGCTGTTGGCTCTCGGTAACGATGCCTCCAGCTTTATGATGCTGAATCCCACACAAAACACTGATCAGGTCACAACACTATATATACTGAACTCATATTGTGAACATGGCGGATAAGACCAGAAGAACGGTGTCTTGGGTGATATACGAGATAGGGTGGAGGGGCACCAGTGATTCAAAGAACGACGAGTCTATGAAACACACGAACCAAACCGTATGTCCTTGACCATGCCTCTTTCTAGAGAGATCACACACTGTAGTACAATGACTGACATGGTGATTTGGTAACTCCCAAGATCCTCGCAACGACGGCGGCTATAGCACTGCCAACAATAAGCTCCAGCATGGCCAGAAAACCGAGGACGAGTGGTCTCCGAGCAAGAAATGCGGCAGTCTGTGATAAGAACCCAGCGATTCCTGAAGAACTTTCACAAGACAGCTTTTTGGAAAGCTGGGTTTGCTCCAGAAAGTGAAGTCATTGAACGCAATTAGAACTTTGTTTTGGGAATGCTGGGAGATGAACGAAAACAAATACGAGAGCGAGCCAAGGAGCGACCCAAACGACGCAGCGGGAGAAGAAAGCTACACGACTATTGAACTTTCGTCAACTTCATCAAGCTAAATTGGAACGAAAGGAAGAGCAGCGAAGGCCAGAGGAACTTAGCAACAGATAGTGACTTCGACGCGTGGTCAAGGAATTGCTGCAAGACTTTAGAGAGACTTTCTAGGCTGGTAAGCAACGATTGGCTATCCATACGAGCTACATGATTATCTAGTATAGATGCCGAGAGGTAAAACAGGAACCCTACCTTCCGTATGGATTACGCTGTTGAACTATGGAACCCATTAACATTGATCGCGGGGCATACCAGGACGACTCACGCAATGCAGCTCTAGCCATATTACCAACGAAAGGGCGCCCGGAGGATCACAGTGGTTGGTTTCCTGTGTGCTCTTGAAAGGGCTGGTCGGATATGGAATGAGCACCAATATGGCAGAGGTATCCAACTGGGAATCGGCACCAAAAGAATCCCGCGGGACAAGGCCCAAATTGAATGAGCATCTGATTTTGCCATTTGTCCTATCGCTGGGCCTCGGGGCTTCTGTTCGGCATTTGGTCTCATTGCATTTGGGGGGGGGGGGAGCCATGAGCTCGTCATCGAATTTCGTTTGTGTGGGTTGATTAGGAGGCAGCAGTTGCAGACTACAGGGGTTCTCGGTTACCCAAAGCAGTGGGTAGACCAGGGTTGATGTCTTTTGCGGAAGGCATTGTGACCATACTCTCTCTCTTGGCCACTCTGGCAGACAAGTTTTAAAAGTAGAAGTAGAAGTATGAGATATAGATGAGACAGTATGTTGAAGCTCCGAGTATTGTCAAACTACCATTTTTCACAGGACCTTGTGGACCGAACTCATACGCCACTGTACAACTCATGAGTCCAACATCTGGCTGTCTTAAGATACCGGCCATACATATCCCTAATCGGCATTCAGTGCGTGTTGTGCCTGAAAAGATTCTCGAAGGGAATGAGGCAATATATAAGTTGCAGTATCCACAACGTCTGTCGTATCCACGTGATCGGCAGCAGGGTCGAGTTGGTACCTTTACATCCTCGTCACATGCATCAATCAAGTATCAAGCCTGAGAACAAACTAGCCTGACTTTATTGCCGATCAATCACTATCTGCTAGACCAATTGTTTCCACCCCGACTTGCTGGCAAACGTTTAATGCTTTGCTCCAACTACTACTTTTGAACAACGGAAATTGGGGAAAAAGTATGCATGGCAATGTAGGTTGAAGGAGCACAATGAGTCAGGAAGGTATGGAGACTAGATGGCTACTAGGAGTTTTCATAGAGCTTCCATCTGGATGTACATCTTCCAATCAAGCGTGCGGTTCTGCTTTCGAAACCGGCCATGCATGGAGGAAGGCATTGGAGGATGTTTAGCTAACAACTGACAGAGCCGGAGCCCCCATATTGGTCTGATATCATCATTGCAGTACAGTACAGTAGATCTGCAATCATCTCAATATAGGCAAGTTCTGGGCTGGACATGGCACCACATGCCACCGCCAAAGAGCTGCGCAAGCTACTGTGAATCCTTAGAACCCCTTGTGCTCTCCTCGATCATGTACATTTGACGCCGCATTGCAGGTGGAAGCACTGATTGCGCCAAGCTTTAGCACAGTCGAAAGGAAGAGTAAGGAATGTAATAGGATGACTGGATGAACTACCCACATCCATTTATATGTTATCCATGTAGCGAAAGGAAACGCTCAAACTATATATCACACTCCAAAGTATATGCAGCAAATCCTAGAACAAGACTGGCAGCTATGAAGCCATGGTCGTCTACATAGTCAACGTATGTGAAGAAGTTGTTGGGCTTGGCAAGGCAAGATGTCTCGTATGCACTGCCCCATTAAAACACGAACTCCACCATTGAATGCTGCTGACTTGCCAACGTCATCCTACAGGCTGTTGTTGCCTTGACGCCTCCTCATAAGCACAAACTCTCCTCCCTTCTCTTCTTCTTACATTGCGTTACCTATATTTCGACATCACTGTTACTACACCCGAAACCACCACAACTATTTCCACAATGATAGGTCGCTTACTTAGCCGCGGCCAGGATGTCGCCGGCCATTTCGCAGACAAGTACGGATACAAGATGCAAGAGTTCAAACCACCTGTTTGGTATGTGATGAATGAGTTGAATCAGAAGGCACAAGAAGGCACAAGGCTAACATGACATCAGGGGTGTTGTCCTCGTAGCTATCACAGCTTTCGCATATCTTCTCGCCTCATTTGCCATCGAATACACCTTCTCTCACCTCATCCCATCTCTAGTAATGGTTGAGTCTACAGAAGCTGTTCTCTTCGAGCCCATCGAGAAGGAAGACCCGGATGCCATTCCAGATTCAAAGCTTGAGCAGGAGTTATTCTTGATCAAGCAACAACCCATCACCTCTTCATTCTGCCGAACCATCAAGCTCCTACACTCAGTTGGTGGTTTCTGTGCTAGGTTCCGTGGTCTCAGCGTCTACGTTTTTTCATCCGTTCTAGCAGCTTCGGTGAACCATTCGGTTGCCGCCATCATCCCACTCAGCGCTATTGGCATCTCTGAGATCATTACGGCAGTTCTCTTCGCCAACTTGTGGATGGCCTGGACTCACATCGTTATCTCCGCTCCCAGTGAGCTTCCCTGGTTCCGTCGAGTTCCAACATACCAGTCATGGAAGAAGATTGCAGGTCCAACTGCGTATGCCGCCGTCGCCGAGCAGATCTCTGTCCTCTTTCCCGTCGGACTTATCCTCGTCTCAGGAATTGCTGATATCAGCCCTGAAGACCGCAAGAATATGTCAAGCACCGAGCGTCATATAGTCGTCTTGAAGACCATCGGAATTATCATCACCACCTTTGCCACGCTTCTATTTGTTGCGCTCCCAGCCAGGGTGGCTTTGACTCGCATCCACGCTTCACTTTTGCCTGAAGACCAGAAGACCATTGTTCCAGTTGACCGTTCATTCAGCGGAAAGGTCAACGATATGGACGAACATCTCACTATTCGTGACGCTTTGAAGACCTTCGAGCGCAGCTCTCGTATCCGTCTCATCAAGACCTACGCCAAGGGTTTCTTCATGCAGGTTGCCCTAGCCATGGTCTTCTTCACAATTGTTGCCGGTGAGGTTGTTCTGATAATTGGCCCGTCCAAGATCATGGAGTTTGGTTGCATGGGTGGTGTTTCTGCAGAGTAGTTTCATATTCTCCCCATCTTGATGTAGTTGACCTATTAACTTCAAGGTCTGAAGTTAACATCTGCACGCATCTTTGGCAGGTGGCAGCTTTGGGCATGGTATGTATTCTTTTCTTGACTGACTACAGAATATGAATATGGGAGGCAACCTTACTTTTGTAAGCGAAACTGGGGTAAGGCAAGACTGGGATAGTGGCGTGTTTGGCAAATTCTACTCGTTCCTTTGACACATTACCCTTTGTACAGTAGTAGGGATCACAATTGATGATATTTGTTTGCAAACATTGCTCTTCTCATTTCTATACTCTATGATACTGAACGTATTTGTTATGTATGTTTGCGCGCAATTCCCTCCTGTCGAGCCACGAGAAAATCCCAAGTGAACAAGTGTCTATCATTGAAAGCAAGCTACCTTCGTTTTGCCAGCACATACCATCATAAGATATGAATGATTGGTGGTACACAGAAGCGCACAGTGTCGGGGTGGGTGTCGAGCCCGTCGCTGCTGGACGATGTCTCCAAGTCATGGCTGGGAAGTTGATAGTTGGAAAAGGATGGCTGGAAAAGGATGGCAAGTGTTGCGCCTTAATAGTAGTCTACCGCCCGTCGGCAGGCGAGAGAAGTCTACAGGTTACCTGAGGTGTCATTAGACTACGGCAATTAAACAACTTGGAAGTAGGCAGCTTGAAAGGAAACGCTTGGACATACGTGGGAACAAGCATGGAGTGAAACACTTTGCTTTCGTTCATTTCTAGTTGCACAGGTACCTGGGTACTCCTGGCAGTAATAGCAGAGTAATACTCTGGTAGTGACGAAGGCAATTCTTCATCTTCAACAGTAAAGCTGGCTGCAGTGAATGGGGTAATTGCCAGATGGACTTCACACGTCAGACCGTATTTGGAACACGTTGGGTACAGCTTGCAAAGGGTGGTGAATCACCAGTGTTGGAATGCGTCTGAAAAGAGTTGGAAATGTGTCAGCCAATCTGGCAAACCTGGCAAACCTGGGCACTAGCTTCGTTTATCCATCAGGACAAGCATAAATACAGAGAGAGAATCAACAGGCCAATCTCACCTGTAATCCAACCTTTATGATCTTCTAGTTCTTCCATATGTATATGGATATTTGTATATAGACCTACATCTACATGTTCTGGGCCCGCTGGTAGCCTGCTGCAGGTGAATGTCTACGGAGCTTTCCGTTGTTGCCTGCCTTCACCTCGTCTTTGTCCAGCGTGCTCCACACTAGCGTCCTTTCGGCGCCTAGTTAAGCGGTGCACCATCTAAAGTTTTCCATACCCAACACACAACAAAACTAACTCGCAACTTCACATTCAGATTTTGCTCTCTGCACACATGCAAAGGTTAGTGACATCATCTCTCATTACTCAGCCCAGCTTCTCACTATCCTTCACATTTCATTCCTCCTCTTCGGCTTTATGAGCTGTGTTCATGAGCTGGAAGAGGAGGAAGCTGTCAAAATCCAACTTTAACAATGAAGGGTATCTCCATCCACCTGATCCCCTCACATATACCAATCTCACATTAACATAAGGTTGCGCATCATCCTCTTCCTCTTCCTGGTATTCCATGAGTAGTCTTTATGGCCAGGTAGAGTTTAAGGTTGTTGCCACACCTTCACATCCTACTCCTCTTGGTGAAGGATCATAACCAGTGTTCATGAGTTTCTGAAAGAAGTCAGAGACCTCTCTCCATATTGTCTTTTGCTACTTAGATCTGCCTTTTGTTTTGCAACAATACTGAGGGACATCCATGCTAATCTTGCCTTTAGACTTAAACTACGTCAAACACATTACCAACACACAACAAACAACAAACCGACAACATGTCTGACACCGCCGTTGACTTTAAGAGGGAAAGCAAGGCCCCCGCTGCCAAGTGGGGGATTGGTGAGAAGTTATGCCGTCCCCAGCATGACAGCAATATATTTACTAACATTTCCGCAGCACACTCTCCTGATTCAGTTGCTCAAGCAATACAGCGAAAACGGCAAGAAGGCACCAAACTGGAAATTCGTCAAGGTCGGAGACCGCACCCAGAAATCTCTCATGCACCAATGGACCACCATCAAGAAGGAGATAGCCGCTGTCGGCGCCGAAGAAGAGAGTGGTGCTTCGGAGCCATCTGCTACTGCCGCGAAGCGTGGTAAACGCAAGGCTGCCAAGTCCGAGGGAGAGGAGCCAGGTAAACACTCTTACACCAGTAGACTTCAACACATCGCTGACCTTGTGCAGCCAAGAAGAAGCGTGCCGTCGCCAAGAAGGCAGAGACCAAAAAAACTCCTACTAAGGCAAAAGCTTTGAAGAAGGACGTTGAGTCTGGCGCTGAAACCGATGCCAAGGAGGATGCCACCGGGGCGGAGAAAACCGTCAAGGCCGACATCAAGAAGCGTGCCCCTGCCAAGAAGTCAGACACCAAGACAAAGGCTACACCAAAGAAGGCCGCTCCCAATGAAAAGAAGGTCACTGAGGTATGACCGGTGCTTCCGATGTGCGAGCTCCATGAGCTGAAGATCTTTAATGCCGTCAACGGGAATCTGAAAGAGACTAAATAACGCATCTGAACCGTTACGGATATCGAAAACAACTTTAGGGACAATTGAAGATTCTAGAATAGATTTCATTGAGATTCCACTATTGTTGGCAGTCGCGAAGGCAGCCCTCCCGAGACTGTGAATGTCGATGAGGAAAGTCGTTTTGGTGGAAGCAATATGGAGGGAGAGGATCGATATTGAGCCATGACGGCCCAAGTTGATTCCCTCTAGGTCGAGATACAGCAAGGGATGGTCAACTGGAAGATTGGACACGCTATCTAGGAGTGGCAGAAGATCCGCTTCTGAGTCAATTATCGTAGGACTGCCGTGAGCTGGTGCAGTCGCCATATCCGTTAACGACTTAATCGACGGTCGTGAGGCAGCTAATGTTTCGATATGTTTCAGTGTCTCTTGATAATGCATTCAGATGACCGGGCGACGTCTATTTCATCGTCGTAAGTTTTATTTGCTGAGTGCTGGGAAGTTCGCGTGTCGCTAGTTCATTGGATAACAGTTGTTACACAACACGACCAGGCCAACATGCTATTTGATATACGTAAGTGGACTCTCGTCTCACCGCTTGCAATTGAGCTTGTTTTAAACTACAGAAGACCGATTGATATATCAAATCTTAAGTTTAACAAGGTGTCGGGACAGCACTCAAAGTCAAACGAGGTCATGAAGCCAGTGGGTCCACACTTCGAACTCCTCACCGAGAAAATCGCCATTGACTGCGAAATGATGAGGTCCAACATCGGACAAGTCGTCGGCCGCGTCTCTGTTATCAACTACGAGAGCAAAACCATTTTCGACACTTTTGTGTGCTATCCCGAGCCTATCATCATCAAAAACACGGAGGAAAAGTATTCCGGAATTAGCTGCGACGACATCGATCCAGAGAAAGGCGCTCTATCGTTTCCTGAAGTTCAGTGTCATCTGTTAAAGCTTCTCAGCGGTCGTATCGTGGTCGGCCATGACATTCGAAAAGATCTAAATGTCATCTCGATGAATCTGCCTTCCCAGGTCCAACGTCTCCAGGGTGTTGCTTTGTGGCCAACTCCAGTCGCCTTCAACATAATATTCCGCGACACGCAAAAGTGTCGTAGATATCTCCAATTCGCCAGTCGAGACGCCCACCATGGCCCAAGTCTCAAGAATCTGGCAAAAGAGGTGCTTGGTCGTCCAATCAAGCAGAGTCGTGTATCGAGCGTAGAGGATGCTGTTGCAACCATGGAACTCTACCGAAATGCTGAAGCAGATATCGAGCAGGAGCAAGGAAAGTAAGGCCGTAAGACTTTGGGGTTTTGTAGTTGGATAATTACATCGTAAGGTGGCGGTCGGCTTAGAATGGCTGGCGTGAATATCGAGTATGGCCTGGCACTTCCTGCTGCAAATGCTTATGCAAATAGCATAGCGACTTCGCGAACAAGATGTCGTTTGAAAGCTATGGTAGCCCTTTCGATGTCATAGAAAACCATTTATTCCCGAAGCAGATGCGGACTCTCTCCTTTCTCCCATTATCCACAGCCTCATTAACTCGCGACATTCAACCTGTACGTCTGCGTACATTCGCGCTATCATAATTTAAGATTCAGCTAGATGCTAGATTTGCAGACAAGGAATTGTAGTGCTTCAGATCTATTGTAGTTCTCCTAGCAGTGTCCCGACATAAGCATATTGGGCGGCGTTTGGCTCGGGCCAACGTTTATCCGCGCGCGTGTTGCCGGCGATGAGTCGCGGAAGTGAGTGGATACGGAGTCGGTGGTGATGCTGTATGTCCTCATTGTCAGCATTGCTCGATAGTTTGTGTTAACAATGTTTAATAAAGTCGTCATAGAGGACTCTAGAATTTCACAAACACTCAGGTAAATGCACAGTATACATTGGCAAGAATGCGTGAACAAGGAGTTACATGCTGGCGCTGACCTGGTATCGTTGCTGACAGTAAAAAGCGTTCACATCAGTCAGAGTCTGTATAAATTCAAAATTCGGCTATTTCTCGGGGGAAAGAGACTCTTGACAAACCCTGTTTGCTATTACTAAGCTGTATGTGGTACGCCACAATCCGCCAGCCACAGTTAGCTCTTCTTACTAAGACTTCATAGGTAAATCAACTATGGCGATATACGAAGTACTTCGTACCTTCGTAAATATTACAAAGCGCCCCACAGGATCGTCACTCGTTTCGATCCGAAGTACCGACCCGTGTGGCGATCCTGCACGAATCTGCACGCCACATCCGGTATAATGCGACAAACGATTTCTGTTTCGAAATGAGGCTTTCCAGCTTGAATAACAATCTTATATAAGTATTAGGGATGGAATGAGCTCGGTGGTGGGCCTGCGATGAAGAAGACTCTAGAGTCCTGCAACAGCGACCCTTTACAGATTAGGCGTGAGGGCGACGATGCAAGGTGATTTTCTAGTAGTAATGGTGTAGGATGTCTAGGATTGGTCATAGAACATAACTCACAAGAAATTACTTAGGATATCAAGTTTCACACATATTTTAAGATTCTTGAAGTCATGTACCACCTTGGTGACCCCACTAGGGTCTTGGAACGGCCCACATATGGAGAGATGGCCTTGGCTTGATCCCTATCCCCTTGTCGCCGATGCGAATGTCTGTTCTAATTATGTTTTTACACTATCATCATATCGCGATATATCCTATACCGCTATATAAGCTTGTGTTATATCCTTTCATATAACCGCTGGCTGGTTTGCGATATGTAACAAAACCGACTTGAATCCCCGAAGTCATCTATACTACGAATGGCGAAGGCTCAATAGTGGACCTGAAGAATAGTGCCGAACCCTTCTCTGCCTCCGGGATGAAAAGCTGCCCAACTTGCCGCGGTCCTTTACGAAACCTCAACCGCTATAGCCGTATCGTTCGTCGAGCATTGATCGACGAGGCAACAAATAAATTCATCGTCTGGGCTAACATGGAATTAATTCATCCGTCTAGTTACCAAAATGCAAGCAATTGAGGCAGAGCTCCGTGAGGTCACGGCTTCCGATAAGATATCGCTAGAAACTCCTCTGTCGGGATCTCTTCGGTTAAAGGGGAGCCGTGACCACCAAATTTCCCAGATCGGAACACTTACGCGAAAAGACAACCGATATAAAACGATCATCGGGCTTCGAAGACAGATCAACAAGTTTTTGCAACAAGTCAATAAGAAAGAACAACCCTTTGGCCGCATCTACGACCTCGTTCAAGACGCCCGCAGACATCGTGGAATCAATATTGATTTATAGTCCAAAGTCGCTGTTCTTCAGGTGCGCAACCGGCTTCTAGCCACAGTACTGCTCATAAGATGCGATTACACCATTCTCCTGACTTTCCTCAATGATCGGAAAGGCGAGACCAGCGCAAGTTCTTCCAGAATCCAGGTCGATCTGAGTATCAACAGAAAGGAATGCGAAAACTTGATGGCAGAATCTGAGTCAAGAACCCAACCAGGAAACTACGTTGAGGGCCCTCCTGTACTGGGCACGGTTCCTCGCCCTCGAGCGGAGCCTCGCAGAGCCTGGATCAGAGCTCACACAGCTCTTGGACAAGGCCAGGGAATATCTTCAACTCGCACATGAAATATGTGATGAATATCCCGGCCAAACTGCGGGCATGGGGAACGAAGTTGAGGAAGTTGAGAAGATGTTGCGAGATTCGACATTCTATATGCCAGTGAGTAATGAGGAAAAAGCAGCTGTGTATGCGGCCATGGCACATGACTTTAGAGGCACTGGGCATTGGTATTACGTGAGAATGGCCATCCATTTACGATTGGAGAGTGTGGTATGCCGATGGAAACCTCTCAATGCCCCCAATGTGGTTCTCCGGTTGGTGGTCATGATCATCAAGCTATTGGCGGTGTCAGACCTGCGACGGACTTGGAGCGTCAATTCGGCGGAGTTAGAATTTGATATTAGTGATATGGAGAAGAAGAGCGATGGGAACAAATGAAGACAATCACGGGAACGTTGTGGAGACTGGAATTTGGCTACTACAATGTTGCACATTATTTTTTTGACGAAGGCAATTGGTGTTGGAGATTTTTTTGCTTTAATACACATAGCTGGTAGCCTGCCTAATGTCATGACCCTTTGATAACTTAATTATTGTGCTTGACCTAGTGAAAACAGCCCCTCGGACTCGAAGACTTGCAATGAACACAAAATGGTGATATTCTCTTTGACGCCGTGGGGAAGTGTTGCAAGTCCTGTGACATTTGAGCAAGAGCGTCATCCTCTCGCTCTGCTGTTTATCGCTTGATGACCAAGTATAGCTAAAGTCAGCATTAAGCATCCAATATCTTTGATCGGAGCTGCTAAGGCTAAGCTGACAGCTTTCAAGCATCTGACGCATGTCAGCCCTTGACCATTCCGAACAGTATTATAGCAGTCATCTTTGAGCTATAGCTGACTGGTTCCTTGTGACCTGGGTTGACGGCTATCAAGTTCTTGAGCTACTGTATCACCATCTCTGGTACGTTTAAGCTACTTCTAAAAGTAGATTTTCCAGAAATAGCTATGCTCCCTAACGTACGCTGATTTGCGTCTAAAATAGTAATTGAAGAGTGCTCATATCTAAGGTAGGAGAGTCGGAATAGAGATATAAAACTCTCAGAGCAATCTTCTTAGATAAGAGAATCAGCAAAGCAAGATTGACTTATGAGCATCATTGACTTCTGAGCATCATTATCCCACCTTACCACCAAGAATCTTGTCTCAAAACGTGACTATGGCGGACATCGCACCCAACAGGACCAATGCCACCGCGGCGGCTCAGATGGGCAAGGGTGGAGGGACCATTCAATCTAATGGCCTCGCGACCCCAGAGCAGACCCCCGGCCCAGATGCAGAGCGGATCGCTGCCGATCAACTGCGCCAGAGTATAGAAATTTCGGAGCTTGAGAAAGTTCTCGGTATTAAAGTTGACCGTCGTCTTGATCAGGTGGAGGAGATCAAGAAGATCTACCTGGCAAAGGCCCCAATCGCTGCAAAGAATGAAGGCGATTGGTCAGGTAAGTAAACCTCCTTAAACAACGTAGACTGCTTTGTTTAATCCATATATTAGCACTGATAACAGCATGCGTGGCAACGGGTATTAGCAAAGAGTGGATAGATGAAACAAACCAACAGCTCAAATTGATCCCTAATCAGACAAATCCCAGCCATACTTCAACACTGCCTGGAGGAGCACAATATGAAAAACCTATGTCTCTAGAGGAGATTGAGCAGATTATTGGTATAAAGAATATTCCTGGGGTTGATCAGCTCGAGGAGATTAAGCAGATCTATGTGACGAAGGCTCCACAGATTTCTCGGGATAAGGAGGCTTGGCAAAGTAAGTCGAGATCCTTGCAACTTGCCGTTCGTTAACTGAGATGCCATGTACAGATCACGTGAATACGGGGCAAGACTGTGGATCCACGAAACAAAGTACCGCTTGTATGCTGAATACTGAAAGGGCTATTTTTAGGATAGATGTAGGATAGGAGAGTGTAGGGCATAGGATTTTGTTCTCTGTTTGCGCATGTTGACTTTGAGGGAAGCATTGATCCTTCGGTTCCAGCATTATTTTGTCTGTAGCATTCCGCTGGATGAATATAGAGCTATAGCTATGGGGACGAGCGGGGTTTGCCTCCCTTTGCGGTAACGTTTGAATAGATTCTCTTGCTTCCACGACTAGCACAATGTCCTTCAGGATTTGTCGCGCGATCACTTTATTTCCACTCCATTTGTAGAATATGTTCATGCCTTCCGTCACAAAAATCACGTAGATCGAGTGATGAGGATCACAAAAGAACATATCACCAACTCCTTTTGGACTCAGTTGAGCGATCGATGAGAGACTAGTGAGTTCAGCTGCCAAAAGTTTAAACATATGATTTGGAGGCCTTAAACCAACAAGTCACAAATAACTAAACATTATGGCGGTTTTCTCCTCAGGGCAATCTTCGAAATTGCGCGCATTTCTATATATGCAATTCGTTCATCCCAGGTAGTATAGTTCGTGCTAAGTTATGACTATCGTTGTGGTGATGAGTAAGGTATTGTACCTTAAGATGTGGTTTAGTTCGCTTAACGGTCAATGTTGCGCAGCGCCCCTACCCAGCACAAGGCTCTCCTTGCGATCGCCATGCACAATTCCTCCATTTGCTTGTACTCTTGAGTGATACTGTACCGTGAGTGAGTGGATGGCTAATTACGATTTCTCCAAGACCATGTGCCTCACGATGGCGGCATAGACCATCTCCCATCTCCCCGCTTTGCGGTATCTTTAACGAGCGCAGCACAATCAATCCACCAGTTCGAACTAGTGGGTATGTGGATGGCATTCTTGATGTCAATCTCCCATCGCCTGGGATTGTGGCCAGAAAGACATAAATGACCTTTGCCGAATCCAGTGCCACGGATAGACATGCCGATTCATCGAGGGCGAGGAGACCCGTGGAAGAGGCGCAGTGATGGGGACTAGGCCAGGCCAGGCAGACTGCTGCGCAAGTCTTGGTTGTGCTTTACCACATCCATCCATTTACGCGCTGGACGGGAATCCTAATACCACAAGAGGTGGCTTTCATAGTTACAGCCTTCGCAAACAAGAAACGGTGGACAGTGCTATAAAGCAAGCGTACTACCGAGCCTACAGTACTTTCAAGAATCGATGCGAGGGACTTTATAGACTTACTCACCCGAAGACTAAAGAGACAGCAAACCCTGCCCAGCAGCACCGTGCGCCATCTTTCACCTTCCACTTTTTCAGGTGTCGTATTGCAGCGCACTTTACCATTTCCTCGTTGTACTTTCAGTGCCCACCCTCCCCCGGAAATTAGCGGCACTGTACGCCAAGTAACAAAGTACGTTCTGATACTGCTCTTCTAGTTCATATATGGTACATCAGAACTAATCAGAACAAAGCCATGTCCACGTCAGAATCCGAGAAGCAGTCCCCCAGCGGTGTCATTCGTTACAATGAGTAGGTCCTGCTCTACTCTGCTTTACTTTATGCGGCACACCCCCACTCTACTCTGCTTTACTTTATGCGGCACACCCCCACTCTAGTGCTCGAAACTTTCAAGTTTGTTGATTCTGACCCATCTCTATCTAGGCGACTGATATCGATCGATCCTATCGAGCTGACTTTCCACCTGCGCAACGTATATATCCTAGGCTACTCAGAGAACTGGAATCACGTGGCGGTCTACGAATTTGACCCGTTGCAGCACGATCCCCTTACGGCGCTTCAGACGCTGGTGGTGAATGGGTCCCCATCCGGGACGAGCGCCTTTCTCGACCTCCTCGATACGCGTTTCAAGCAAGAGAAGTCCCGTATTTTCTTATACACGTTTGAGCAGCAGGGCAATGAAGCACTCATCAAGAGCTTTGCGGAGGAGATGAAAGCTAGGAAGGACCATATCACCTTCGAGAACTTGCTTACCGAAGGTTTCTTTGCCGACGCCGATGGAGCTGCGATGATCGTACGGATCGGAGGTGAATTCCCGGTCCAGATCGGCACCAAGGAGTTCTTACCACAGACGGTCTCAGAGATGACTGGTCTTGTGCCGCCTCCTGGGTGGGAGGCTTAGCCAACGAGAGGTGATAACGAGTACAGTCCCCGAAAAAGAGAACACCAGTTTCATCTGTGACAAGGGACTCGTAAATCTTGGGTTCTTTGTCATTGATAATGCGTCAAATAAAGATACGATGATGAGGGCTCTTTAATCAGAAAAAAAAAACCAGTATAAAATCATATATGACACCAAATGCCATTGACTTCGTTGCTTTGGTCATATTATTATTGACCTTGCTATCCAACATTTCCTCTTCGTCAAAGATACCGAATTTATCAAAGATTGCGAACAGACTAGCCTACAGTATGACGTTACTTTAGAAGAGATCGAGCAATGGCGGAAAAAGTTACCTCTTGGAAAGCTTCACAACTCTGTGGTGTATATTCAAGGCAGTGTACAACGAGAACAACACTTATGGGATTTCAGTGGTGGAGCTTCATTGTCGTTGGCTAGAAGAGTTTCCAACCGGGTTACTTCTTGCTGAGGCTAGCCATGGCAGCCTCCAACGTTATCTTGATAACCATTACGACACTATACCGCTCTCCCTTCGAAAAAAATGGTTTCTACAAGCCATCGAATCCGTCGCCTATATTCACAACCGAGGTGTAATACATAGCGATCTGCGCCCGGACAACTTCCTCGTTCATAGTACAGACCCCACGTCATTGGATCTCTGGCTTTGTGACTTTGGCGCAGCGACATGCGAAGAGCAGCTTGGTTTGGCTGTTGGGGGTCTCCCAGACGCGGGGGTTTTTGACCCCAACTCAAAATGGGAACCAACACCTGCCACAGATATCTTTAGCCTCGGATCTGTCCTTTACACAATCCTCAAAGGACACTGGCCGTACCGAGCCTTGAGAGGCTCATTCGATTCTCTGGAGGAAATGGAACAATACGAAACACTCGTTGACGACCGCTTCAAGCAGGGTATATTCCCCGATGTCAAAGGCCTGTTCGGAGGGGAGGTCATTATGGGCTGCTGGAGCCAAAAGTACTCCGATATGAACAAAATTCTGGAAGACGTAGCACCTAGCAAATGCTGACCAGATGTACCAAGCGGCAGACCTGGTGTTGGTTGTAGCGTCGCTAATCAAGAACTGGTGTGAATTGCTGAATTCCAAGTATTTACAATGATACATTCTCATAAGTCCTTATAAACTATGTCCTCTTTGGTGGGGTCAGAGAATGCCTATGGTCATCCCTATCATATAAATATGAGCCCTCTCCCTCTTGTTCTCGCTGCCATCTTACCCATCTGACCACTACTCGATCAAAACACCCTCTTGGTTCCAGTTGTGCCTCTAAAAGCGTACCGCTATGCCATATCAACTCCGCAATCGCACTCACGTGGTAAACACAGAGTCGACGCCATCAAGTGCAGTTTCGAGTGTGACTTTGAAATTCAGCGGCACTTCGAGTACCGCTCGCGAGGGCTTTTCGCAAGAGCATGAAGCCGACAAACCTGAGCTCAGCAAAGGATCGAAGATGAAACGTCTTAGGAGCTGCGGATTCTCTGAGGGAGATGATGGGACGTTCTAACTGCCTGTCGCTGGAAATACCGTACTGGCTAGAACTAGAATCACCAAACGCGGGCTTCGGAGTGCCGTCCTCGACGCCAAAACCAAAGAGGCGCAAGATCAAACAGGCCAAGGATTTCGTTAATTCAGAGAACCCGTGCATACCTATAATGCATAACCTCGACAGGCTCTACCAGCTGAACCACCAACGTATAACCACGATGATCGTCGGCACAATAGAGAAGGAAAATCGTAGGCTAATAACTGAGTCACTGGAGTTCCAAGATTCCCAGATATGCAGACTACTTGAGAAGAGCGATGAAGACAGGTGCAATCAGGCACGTACACTTGTTTCTGATGTGGCTGGGAATTTGCTAGCACAACAACGCCGTCTTTTTGAGAGGGGGTTTAAAGACACGGAGCAGCTGGCACGTACACTGGTCCTCGCCTTAGATAAGAGTATAGAGGCTCAACAACACCGTATTCTTGGCATGAAGCAGTTCATTCAGCAGTATAGAGCAGGGAAAGAAAGCAACTAAGTGTATGCGAAGACATGGCCATAGAAAGGCGAGCAAAAGTGATCACTATCGTGGAGCCATTTAATGAGTTGAATTTCTGTAGGCTACCTAAACGTATGAATCGCTCCAATCGAAGCGCTTGCTAGGATTGGTGAAAAGCTCGTCAGAAAGACTTCGACAAGATGCCTTAAGGTCTAAGTGGAGGTGCTTCCGCTTCCTGTTCGGCGAAGTCTCCTGAAGAACTAATACCAGCTTCAAAATCTCTGAGTGTTCAAAATCCACCAGCACCACATTTCTGGCCTCCGGATTCCATAACACGTTCGGTAGCCGTACATCACGATGCTCCACTCCGCAATCCAACATCTTCGTAACTGCCCCGCTCGTTTCCGCAGCCAAATCCCGTCCCATGGCTAGCATCAAGTCCTTGCGTGCCTGCTCACCTGCTCATGACATGAGCAGCATGTGAACTATTCTGACCCCAACGTCAAGAAAGAAAGGACGAACGAGAGAGATGTTCCCAAGATAGACTGGTATAAGCTCTCCTTGAACTTTGTCCAAGTGTCGATAAATCGAGCCTTCGTACTTCAACTTCGCTTTGAATGCCATCACAGTCCCTTTTGCAACAAAAGTATATCCATACGATTCCAGAGTCAATCTGAACAGAGCACCACAGGCGCCTTGCTTTCCAAGTGGCTCACATCCATTGTCAGGGTCCTCGGCGAGTTGACGTGACATAAGTTTCGCAAGGGATTTTCGCGCCAAAGCATGGCGGTTGCCGGCACCATGGCCACGATGTGCGTTGATATTTGGACAAGTATCGTCCAAGGTGCGTTTTCGCACAAGCCCTAACAAGCAGGCTTGCGTGCAGTATCGTCGGTGGCGAACATCGTTCTCTTCAGTCGCTTGTGATGATTCGACGGAACGTATCCGTCCAGTACTAGACTCGCGTGTACGAACCCTTGCCTTACTCGGCGTTTTAACGTCTGAGGTCTCATCCGATGAGCCAGACGGACTCTGTGGATCTTCGTGGACAGTTATGTCTGCAGAGCCACAGCTATTCCTTGCCTTCCGTATCCTAGGTCTCAACATAATCGGCGACCGCTTGAAAGGGTGGATTTGTGCATGAAATACTGAGGACGGAGGAGTTATAGCCTTCTCTTCGGCAGGTATCTGTCGTAAGATTGCTTCGTGATCGATCACAGCCTTGCAGGCACTCTCTAGCGCGTGATTTCGCCATTTTTGGTTGCGCGGTTTCGAGTCCAGTGCCAATAAGTAGAAGGTTAGGGTCTGGCCTACTGCGGTGCGGGAAAGCAAGATGTCGGCTTCGCTCTGTGCTTCAGCTTCGATGTTGGGTTCTGCGAGGTGATAGTAGAGAGTATGTGGGTCGTTCTCCTTGATCCAAAGAAAAACGAATGCCTCTGCTGTAACGAGATAGCTGTACTCAAGGCCGTTCTCGATCATGTAGCCATAAGTTTGAGTCAGAGCAGCCGTGACGAGCCACTCTGAGTTGTAGATAAACTTCTCTTCTGGATTCGTAGGTATTGTGATCCGATTGATAACATCCTCCGGGACGTCCATAGACCCGCTGTCTGCCCGCAAAAGCCCAGCCCGTAGATTGAAGACCGACAGCTTGTGAGACGGCTTGTATTCCACGACCATACAGAGGCTCCGAGTGCCATCAGCGTCCTTGTATACACAAATTTGGTCGGCGTTTCGCGGTTTCGGATTCGAGCTAGAGGCAGGTCCTTCGCTCGAGATGCGGAGATTCTGCAGACTTTGCTGGACCTCTTCGTTGCTATCACTGAGAGTGTTGGCATGGCTCTCAAAAATGATGCCTTCGCCCAGATTGAACGCACGGCGGGCCTCCTCTATCCGCTGGAGGTGGGAGATAATATTGGTCGTTGGCCGCTCAACAGCTAAGCGTTGATACGTTTCCAAGTCCTTCTCGCTCGCAAGTGGCCGGTCGCAGATGTCTTGCCCAAGCTCCTTGAGATATTGGGTCGAGCTGAAGTATTCTTCCTCAGGAGGGATATATTTGTATACCTTTTCGAAGAGCTGTTGTTGTAGAATCGGAAAGTCTGGCCAATGGTTCATAAAGGTGGGGCATGGCTTGTTCTTGGGGCTGGTGATGGAGCCCTGTGTACTGAGGCTTTTGTCTGTCTGGATATGGAGTTGTTTCGAGAGGAATGTGTGGCAGGCACGTAGATATTCTTCAAATGTGGTGGGTTTGGTCTTCTCTTCCTCGATTTGAGCGCGAGCCTCTGCATCCTCCGCGCGTCGTCACTCCAGTTCTGCCCTCTCGTCGGCTTCTTTTCGATTTCGCTGTTCGTCCTCCGCACGTTGTCGCTCTTGTTCTGCCCTCTCGTTTGCTTCCTGCGCACGTTGTTCTGCTTCTCGAAGCAGCCGCTCGAGACGTGCAAAATCTGATTCCTGCCTAGAGGACATTCTGAAGGAGTAGGGTTATTATTGAGCTGAAATTGTGATGATGTTTGGAAGACCCATCATCAACTGGGGCGGGCATCTCTTTTATTGTCAAGGCAACGGCTCATGCCGAGACACCGCGTCACCGAGTCACATGCACCTTCGCGCTTAGCGCATTCTGAATCCATTGAAGCCTAAACGCAATCGGGGGTCCATCGGTCAGTCAACGAGATATCCACGAGTTGCATGCCCAGATCACTCAGCGAGAGATGGCCCGACCTATTAGACTAAACAGTCTCCGATAAATGCAACAGCGCTGGTTGTCAGTCGAAACAAACACGACCGAAGAGCATGAAAAGTGACGGATTGCAGAGCAAAGAACCATATGAGAGCGGGAACGTGAAGCCTCACGCCCAAAACATCAACATCTATCGGGTATCGAAGGAGCACCAACTATGGATGACTCAACTGCTTGGATGGTTATGGGAGGTGAAGGGCATCTCGAGGATGAAGCCGTCGGATCCAACGCCGTTACTTCAGAGCGTTTACATCACGGTGCAGGTAAGTGTTCGCTTTGATAATGTACGATTCTCTTCGCGTGCAATAGATCTTTAGGCCCATGCTAACACGGATATATACAGGTTAATCATCGATATCGAGAACGGATATACGATTAATCCTCTTTCGTACCACATATACAAAGCTCGCTAGGGAGGTAAAGGTCCCTCGGGGAATAGCAGATTCAGCTATGAGATGATTGAAGCCAGGTCTGTGGAATTAGATTCCCAGAGCGCCATACCAGAGCCTACAGATTCCAATACTGCGCTTCAGTTGATAAGAAAAGGCTTGTGAGAGACAGATGACATTGGGGACCGATCACAATAGGGAAGGATTATTGAGGATGAATCCATGATAGGGACGGATACACATTGGCGCAATAGGGATAGGAAGGATTCAGACTGGGGGATGGATCACGATCGTATGTCATTTATCTTTATCATGGTCTTTTTTTCCATCTTGCAAGGCTACGACGTCTTATCTTCTGCCACACTTCTATCCCCTTCATTCTTCTGAGGGAATCCTATTTCCTTGTTATTTATAGAGCTACGCTTTTCCATGTCTCGTGGCAATATATTTTTCGGGAGAGGATAGGCAGTTTGCTAGATCAGTATCAGCACCCGTCTCATGTATCAATCGAGCGACTACTCACAATCTCTGCCATGGATGGCGGCCACGACGCATGGTCCCTGGATCTGTACGTGGTGTATCGACCATGCTTGCAAATGAATAGAGCGAGGTCAATACCATCGAATCCCCCCAATTCATAGGCTTTCTTAACCAAGGTATTAATTCTCCTATTAATGCCCTCATTCTCTCGCTTTCTTTCAATCCCTTGGCTGTTGTGTTTGGTAGTTTTAGTATCCATGCTATGCAGAGCCTACTCCAACGGTTAAGAAGCCTTTTAGTCACTGGAGCGATTTAAGAGCCGTCTTGTTGTTCAGTGCCCTGTTTTATCAAGGAACCCTCTGTTATTAAATGGTTATCTGAGGCCTCTCTTTGTAGATGATAGTGCACTGCCAACTGAGCATAGGGTCGAATTTGAATTTGTGAAGAGGACTAATTGGGCTCCTTCAAATTAAGATAGTTGGGAGCCGAATTTGAATCTGTGAAAGGACTGATTAGGCCCCTCTAAGATGTGGATGTGGATGTGGATGTCATTTACCCTGACCCTCCCTCTTCGGGATATGCAGGCCCCTCTAAGATCGGAGCCGAACTTGGATCCCTTAAATCTAAAAATAGTCCTCGCACAATTATCTTTCGCCCCATGTTCCAGTCTCTCGTTCTGCACAGTCCGTTCTTCCGATTGATTACCTTTGAGAGGCCCTCCCTACGACCAATCTTTCTTTTGCATAGTGTCAATGGTAAACAGACGTGCCAAGGATATGGATCCGCCTCACTTGTCATTAGCGATGAGCGAGGAAATCTATGGTTGATAAGATATTGCAGCTAGAACGAACAATCTCATGATGCCTCTAATTTGTGCCATTGATCCCATTCCTATGAGGTTTAAAGTGTGACATGCAGGTTGCTGTTTGCATCCCGCCGGCCTTGAAAAATTACCGCCTGCCGCTATAAGCTGTCCACCCTATTCGATGCCATTATCCTCTCGCGAGTCTATTTCAGATAACAGCTGAGAGATAGAAGCCTCAAGCTCTTAATTGATATCGATATCTTCCTCCGGAATCAAAAGCAGTATATTGCCTTTATTAGTGACCGCAGCTTGGAAGCACATTTGCGGGGTAAGAATATTCAAGTCGGTATCGTATACTCTCATCTTTTCCTTCTTCCTCATATACTTGACGGCTATTCGCTCAATCCCGGACGGATCAGAGTAATTGACAAGGAGACTTTGAGCGGTCCTCCAAACGCCTCGTTCCCGAACCTTGAACGTAATCCAGAAGTCCGACTTCTCTTGAGCTAGCGGATTCGAATCCTGTAGAAGTGAGCTTGCTGAAACAAATGTTAGGGAATATGATCTTACCTGTAGTTTTCTTGGTCTTGGTCTGGCGGTTTCTGCTGCTTCTGGGTTTTGACCTGATGAATTTCGGGGTAGGTCTTGTTCCTTCCTGCCTTGCTGTCGCCTCTCTTTTCGCTGCCTCTCTGCTTCCTGGCTTTCTTGCTCTCGCCTCTCTTGTTCCTGCTGATGTCGCTTCTCCTGTTCTAAGTTTTCTTGGGCACCACCTGCTTCCTCTGCTTGGGGGAGCAGAGCTCGCCGTTCGAAAAGCGGACTTACAAGCTTGCCAGTCCGGGAGACTTGACAAAGCACTTCAAGCGGAAGCATCTGGCCCACATCAAAGAAGGGGATCGGCTCCAGTGCAAGGTCTGTCGAATGGGGCTGCAGCACAAGCAGCATCTCCAGAATCACGCAGAGAGCATCCACGGGAGCGTTTCCTAGTACCTGAATGATACACCCAAGAGCGCATGATCACGGAGCTTGCATTTGCCCCATCTTTTCTCTCCTTCTCTGCCTTTTTAAGTTAACATGCCACTCTCACAGCGTGCTTCCTAAGTAAACTCGTAGCCAGTTATGTGTTTGCCGGTTTGCTTGCTTGTTCCGAGCCACTTTCTTCAGGGCGAGACCAAATTGGGCGGGGCCCTAGCAACTGCGTGAGAATGGAAGGCTGTTCCAAGGCGGAGCCAGTTTGCAGGCTACTGATATAGCCTCGTAGACTTTCTTTTGCTCGTAATGAGCTTGAGGCCTACCCAAATTAATTCAAGGCTAGGAAGGGCGTCGTATGCCAGTGCCTGCCGGGCTTCGACCTTGTTACTTTATGCTCTTGATTTGGCGTGACAGTTGCCATATCCTGGACCAACGAAATCGCCACGAGCAAGACATGTCACAATGGGAGAGATCAATTGAGATGGGATGGTGTAGCTATCATTTCTTATACTAGCTCTGCATTTAGAATCCACCGCAATTTTGACCTCCCAGCTCACTCCCAGGACCCCATAAGCCCCCAGGATCTACAAGGGTCCCAGGAGACTTGCTCCTAGGACTGCAGGAGGTCCTGGGAGCGGTAGTCCCAGGACACGCCGCGATCCCGGGACTCTCACCGGTCCTAGGAGCCGGCAAGTTAAGCATTATGTGCACAGCTAAGGCTTATTAATCGTGCTTTAAGTTTGTGTGGTAGATTTATTCTATTATCGTGTAGGCAGATTCCCGCCACAGTTCCTTTATGCCAACTATTCGTTTGCACCAACTACTTCTTCCTAGTATTAGTTCAGTGGTACCAACATCTTATTTGTACCCGTAATTTTAGGATACCAATAGTCTCTTGCCACCAATTGTTTCTTTGTACCAGTTACGCATTTGTACCAACTGTTCCCCAGTACAAATATTTCTATGGTACCAGCAAGTGGTTTGTACCAGTAGTTCAAAAGCAATATTAGCTTCTTGGCACCAATCAGATTATAGCACCAACTGTGCGTTGCTACTAATAGTCTTTTAGTTTCAAACTAACCTTTGTATCAACTGTTTCCTGGTACAAGAGTTATGTGTTCACGTGATCTCAATCCGGTCTCGTGACTGCTCAAGCCTCGCTTAATGTGGTCATTGGGTGGTCATCACCATCAAAATAATGCTCCTAGTCGCAATAATTGTGGATAGTAGGCTAGGAGTCAACATTTGGATGGCACCATCTGAAGATGAATGATCCACAATTATGATCATCTAGACAATGTTGATAATACCATCAACTTTAAGAGGATGATCTTGTTTGATTTATATATACTAGACCTTATAGTAAGGTTCTCACTTTATATATAGAATAGTATCTATTCATTTCCACCATGGTTTCTACATATATCATACCAAGTGATGGTGGGGCAAGGAGGAATAAAACATTGATCAGGAAAGCCCATTAGTTAGGGAAGTATTCTCTGGGTTTGAGGTAGCTCTATTCATTCGCCAGCGAGACAAAATTATCACGTACCAGTCAATAGACCACGAGTCTTGGTGGCCAGTAATGGCAGAAATAGTATGTGTAGCTCATAGATCAAATCTGTAACTAATAAATAATATCTAGGAATTTGCGTACCCGGTTCCGAAGAGGTTATTACCGCGCCATCTTGAGAAGTAGATTTATTGGGGGTGCTTAGGGTAGAGCATTTGCCATTGGTTGTCTTGTAGAGGTATCACAATAAAGCGGGGTAAAAATAAGGCGGGTCACCTGAGGCTGCGGGATAGAACGGATATAACTTAGGGGATATACGCCGAAATCCAACGCACGTACAATTCTGCCGCATCACAAGATTCAACCCCAACACTTTGTTGCTCTACTTGCTCAATTATATAAGTAGATCTTATACGGAGAAGTCTTTCCAGTCAAATGCCGTGTAAAAACCAAGTAGTACACATAAACCAAGTGGTGTGCAAAACCCAAGAAATGTGTAGACACCAAGCACTGTGTAGAAACCAAGTGGTGTGCAAAATCCAAGAGGCGTGTAAACACCAAGCACTGTGCAGAAACCAAAATGTGCAAGAGTCACCTTAATTTTTGGATGGTCTCTATCAGGATGAACCCCTCAACGGCTGGCCTTTTAGATGACTTCTGGCCAGAGTAGTTTGGGTTTTAATGCAGATTTTCAGCTTACTCAAAGTTCTGCTAGGCTGAATTCGTGTACTTCAAGCCAAGCCAATCTGAATTGCACTACTACGATTCCGACTGCTTTGGCTTGAAGTATGCATAAGGCACGTACACGATCTTGTAGTATGTTAAGGTATCCTACTTCGAACGCAACCACTTCGAGGTGTATTGTTTCAAACCGATGTAGTCGCAATTGTAGTACTCTGAATCTAAAAATAGAGTTTCGAAAAGCTTCCTCGCTGGGTGGTTCGTCGCACTGCGATTTTTGTGTGACTCCGGGGTTGCCCGTCCTGTGCTTGAGGGGCCGAATTGGGTCCCAAGGGGCTAGCGTTGAGAATGGGCAAAACTCGGCTCCCTGACGCTGGCGTATCTATGTGGGAATGGAGCAAGATTGGGCTCCCTAACGCTGGCGTTGAAAAGGGAGCAGAAAGCGGCTCCTTGACATTGGCGTATCCATCTCGCTGGCGCTTGACGAACGCTAATGCAGGGAATAGAGCAAAATTCGGTACCCGACCCTGGCGCATCTGGCGCATCTGCTCGGTGGATGTTGGGAAGCGCTAGCGGAGCGGATTACTAGCCTCAGGCCGAAATATTTTTTGGTGTTGATGATCTGACCAAAAAGGTCAGAACATCGACTTAGTTCCATTCTAGCTTGATAGCTATTTTCCGAGCTATAGCAACCGTATTCTTGGTCTGTTCATCGGTCAGTCGCGTCCTTCCAGTCCTGCAGCGAGCGACCTTACCTCCCGACCGTTGAGATGAGTATTACTGAGATGTCTCAATTCATCAGCTGAGATGCTTGGACCTCCGCAAGGCGTACACCCCCGACTAGTGAGGAAGTTCGTCTACACCTCGCTCTTCGCATCGGCGCTCAGATCGCCATATTTCAGCTTCAGATGGATTCTAGAGAGAGCTGCTGGATCGAACTCGGTCACACGGTTCGTTCTGAGGAGCATGATCCCCTGACAATTTTCCATTATGCGGAGGAATACTGAGACGACGCCATTGGGGTACATATCCTTGGGTGCACGCTCTTCGAGATTGGTGGCTGGAAATTCAGGTCAGGAACGCTATTACGTAAGCATATTCCTGACATCCACCAGTGGGTGTCAGGATTCGTGGCGCGAGGGGGTCTGTGCACACTAAACTAAGAATATCGAGTTTCTATCAAATCTATAGATACTACCACAATGCTGTTTTAATGGACTTTCCATGTGTTTTATATAGTTGCTGGCATCGCCCTGGTATCATAGATATACGTTTTCTGATCTCAGTTATTGTAATCTTGTCCCATTCCTCTTGAATAGCCTCTTTAATCTCAGCTTCTGAACCAAATATTCGTCGGCACAAACGTTGCTTTATTATATTCCAGTAAGCCTCTATAGGATTTAAATCTGGTGATTGTGCAGGATGATATAAGCAATCTATCCAGTTTCGTCTTTAAGCTGTTGTGCAAGGCCGTATTTGCGTTTGCCGTGAGAAGGATCATTATCGTCTTGAAATATCTACGCTTTAGAATCGTGTGTACGCAACTTGTGGATAGCATCGAAATATATAGGCAATAGACGCTCTGTATAGTACTTCTGGGTCATTGAATTGCCTTGAGGCTTTACCTCAATTAGATGTGGCTTCTCAGCTTCCCAATTTTGTACTCTTTGCTCAAATTCTGCGCGGCTTTCAGTTGTTGGCCGATATCATGGCTTCGGGGGATAAGCAGGAGGTGCTATATATCCTTCTTCATTATTATAGAACTCAAGCCTCTGACACTTGGCCCACCAAGACACCCAACCGACAACATGAAAGCGTACCCCTTCTTTTGGCGGACGTTCTTGTATATTTTCGATATTGTACCGCTTTCCGCGCTCGCGTAGGGCATGCTCTTGGACCAGAGATGTTGGGTCAATATGTGCTTCGTTTGTGAAGACTATAGTTTCCCAGAAATCTTCCATTGACTTGTCCTTATATGCCTCGCCATAGAAATAGCGTTCGTCGCGATTCCCGCCTGATGTAACCTTCTTAAGAAAAGCACATTTGTACCGTTTAGCTCCGGAAACATGCTCTTCTAGTTTGCGACATAATTGGCGCACTCCAATCTTAATTCCGTGATATTGTATTTGTGCCTCGTAACGTGCTTTTCGGACTGGGTTGCGCCGTGGGTCAACAAGCATCTCACAAGTGCTTTTAGATATCTGTGACCTTGCCCCAAGCCTTTTCGATAACTTGCGCCTCCTCCGGTATGCCAATGAGCCTATAGTTTCCCTCTGCTTTAACCATCGACGTCCTGGAGGCGCGGTAGTCCCAACGCTTACCGCAATCGAGTTCATAGATTCACTAGTTGTTCTCTTATCCCAGGCGTAGAAAAACCAGTATCTCTTGATTGTATCAGCTTCATGGCCTGAATTAAGCCTTGGAGGAGGTGTAAAACGCTCTGTATCGCGTGTTGTTGGCGCCATAGTTGTTAATAGGGAAAGGGGATGATTTGTTTACTGGTTTGTTGTTTTGGGTTGGCAGGGCACAGACCCCCTCGCCAAGAATCCTGACACCCACTGGTGATCCTCTGTTAAGATATCAGATCAATTCGGCGAGTCATAAAGGATGTATTCAGTTAGACGTGGCTACAGTACAAATCAGGCTTCCAGAGAGCTCGTAGCTACCCGTAACCTCGGTGAAACTCAAATCCCAACACCAGGGGGTGCAGGAATTCGTGAGAGGGGGGTCAGTTAGCCGAGAACATCAAAAAAACCCTGAAATACTATTAATTTCACTATATATCACCACAATCTACTTTTAATGGGTCCTCCACCTGATTTTATAAGCTTTTGGCATCGCTCAGGCATCTCTGAGATACGCGCGCGAATTTCTTGTATTGTAATCTTGTCCCATTCTTCTTCTAAGACCTTTTTGAGCTCCGGAATCCCATGATACGTTCTTTTACGTATCCTCTGCTTTAAAATATTCCAACAAGCCTCAATTGGGTTTAAATCAGGACTTTGGGCAGGGTGCTCAAGTATAGGGATCCAATTTGCCTCTCGGAGGCTCCTAGCCAAGTTCATTTTCGTGCCTCGAGTCCCATGCGATCCATCATCATCTTCTTGTAAAATCCAAGGCATAGAATCGATAGCGCGGGCATTCTGGACAGCAGAGATATAAATAGGAAGTAGATGCTCCGTATAGTATACTTGTGTCATTTAATTTTCTTTTGGCTTGACTTCGACTGGGTGTGGCTTCGAGGCTTCCCACTCTAAAACCCTCTCTTGATATTCCTCTTCGGACGTGACACACATAGAAATAATGTTATTACGAATTGATTGAGCTTAATACTTTTCCCCGACGATTAGGTTCAAGACGGTCTACCCGTCGATATTATACGGAGAAAACTTGAGGCTAAGTTATACTTAAAACGTAGTATTAAGAATTTGGAATAGCAGCTTAACGTTCGCTTTCCAGCGAGCAGGTCATTTAGCTTGCCAACAAATCTTAGACCTCTGAAGACACAGCGTAGTTTCAGACATTAGTTAGCGGTGTTGAAGCTTCGTTCTGTATAAATCTGCACTGTTTTCTCAACAGTTCGATAATCTATATTTTGAAGTGTACTCTTGACTCCGCTGACACTTTCTCACTAATATACAATAGTGTAGTAATAGAGAACGGCATAGAGGAATCTCGCATGCTTTCCGTAGCAATACGGATTTCGATTTTTTTTACTGTTATACAGTTCGACAAGACACTGTTCTCGACCCGTCCCAGGGAGAATTTGCTTCACTGAAAGCTCTCTCAGTTCAGACAACTATGACAATGACTGATACTGGACTTGCTCAAGTACAACAGCCCCCTTGAAAGTCATCCATTATACGAGATGTTACTTGGCGCTAGCTATTTCCCATCTCAGCAATTGCCAGGATAGCAGTACCACAGTTCCATATTTCGACATTTGAGCAACTAGCACAAACCGTAGTATATTCCTTCTGGCTTTTCAAACGCTGAGCGATCTCCATGGGCACCCGTCCTTGGATGATTTCCCAGTCTGGTTGAGTGATTTTGTTTCCCAAGCCCATCTGGAACTCCTGCATCTCCGGCCCTTGGAGAGCACCACCAGGCTAGTGAGAGTTTTAGGATACAGCTACGTTGAGACTAGCAGGAGCCAGGTAGCTGTGAAAAGTACATGCAACGAATATCCTTCTGATGTGGTTGTGGGCATCATCTTGAAATATTCTTGATGCTTGGCACTTGAAAAATGGTTGACCAATGAGAATCATTTGCTGGTGCAAGGCAACTTTTGTGTACAAGCCTTTCAAAGGTGAGACTGAACCACCTCCTCTTAACTTTCCTAACTTCTACCTCTCAACGTTGTACATTGCCCGCTGCATTGTACCCCCACCACACCTACGTAACTCTTATCCCTACACTCTTTGTTTGGTCATTCTGCGTCAATTGAGACCGGCTTTGATGCCTGCTTTCTCTTCCAAATTGAGAGCATCAATAGCCAGCCTTGCGACACATAAGCCATATTCATCAGCATTTCTCCAAAGGAACGTACTGAACCAGTCAATAGCGCACAATATATACACTCCCAGGACTGTGTCATTAACAATACGCCCGAGACCACTCACCATCGCATCATCATCCACGGCTACCACTAGATTTCGAACCAATATAATGAACGGCGCAAATGGAGCGACCAGATCCAAGCGAAAGCAACACCCAGGTTCAGCAGCTGAGAGACCACAAAAACAACAAAAGGCTGTAAACGGAAAAGAAACAGCAGGACAAAATACATTAGAGATAGGATCGGTTATAGACGAGTTACTAGACGTAGACGAGATGGATGGAGAGGAGCCAAGAGTAATGGCGAGCATTGCAGATACAGCGGAGTGGCAGGCTGCGATAGAGAAGGTGGTCAAGAATGTTGTATCCATACGCTTTTGTCAGACCTGCTCTTTCGATACAGATGCGGCACTCACCAGTGAGGCGACAGGATTTGTTGTGGATGCAGAGAGAGGGTATGTTACATGCCAGGCCAGCAGTCCCTCAAGTATCCAGTGTGCTAACATTCTACAGATATATCATGACGAATCGACATGTGGTAGGCTCTGGACCCTTCTGGGGCTTCTGCGTATTCGACAACCACGAGGAGGTCGATGCCTACCCGGTGTACCGTGATCCTGTGCACGACTTCGGAATCCTTCGCTTCGACCCCAAAGCAATCAAGTACATGCCTGTTTCCACCTTAACTCTTCGACCAGATCTAGCCAAGGTTGGATCAGAGATCAGAGTCGTGGGAAATGACGCAGGAGAGAAGCTCAGTATTTTGTCTGGAGTCATCAGTAGACTGGATAGAAATGCGCCAGAATACGGAGACGGTTACTGCGATTTCAATACGAATTATATACAAGCTGCTGCTGCTGCGAGTGGTGGAAGTTCTGGAAGTCCAGTAGTGAACATCGACGGATACGCTGTGGCTCTACAAGCTGGTGGCAGAAGTGACGGAGCTGCGACGGATTATTTCCTACCTCTCGATCGACCTCTGCGAGCTCTACGATGCATACAAGAAGGCAAGCCAATCACCAGAGGAACGATACAATGCCAATGGATGATCAAGCCTTTCGATGAGTGTCGACGACTTGGACTGACGCCGGAATGGGAGAGTGCTGTACGAAAGAACTTCCCCAAGGAGACAGGAATGCTGGTAGCTGAGATCGTTCTACCGGAAGGCCCTTCAGACAGCAAGATTGAAGAGGGAGATGTCCTGGTGAAGGTGAACGGGGAGCTGCTCACACAGTTCATTCGACTGGACGATATTCTCGACTCGAGTGTTGATGGCAAGGTGAAGCTGCTACTACAACGAGGTGGCGAGGATGTCGAGTTTGAAGTGAAGGTCGGAGATTTGCACAAGATTACTCCTGATCGTTTTGTCTCTGTCGCTGGAGCCAGCTTCCACGATCTGTCTTACCAGCAGGCACGATTGTATGCTGTTGCTTGTAAGGGTGTGTTTGTCTGCGAGGCAACTGGATCCTTCAGATTTGAGAGTACCGACAATGGTTGGATCATCCAAACTGTAGATCACAAGAAGACGCCCGACCTGAAGTCTTTCATAGAAGTCATGAAGGGAATACCCGATCGTGCGAGAGTTGTGGTTACATACAAGCACCTCCGAGATCTCCATACACTTAACACCAGCATCTTGCACATTGACCGTCACTGGTCGAGTAAAATGCGATTGGCTGTGAGGAACGACGAGACTGGCCTTTGGGATTTCAGCGATCTTGCGGATGCCATACCTCAAATCGCGCCTGTCCCGCGATCAGCTAGCTTCATTCAATTGGAGAATGCGCAGCACCCAGCAGCTGCTGATGTTGTCCGAAGCTTCGTCCGCGTTCTCTGTCATATGCCAGTCAAGCTCGATGGCTTCCCTCGAAATCGCAAATGGGGAATGGGTGTAGTGATAGATGCAGAGAAGGGCCTAGTTGTGATATCGAGAGCTATCGTGCCATACGATCTCTGTGACATATCGATCACCATTGCCGATTCCATCATTGTCGAAGGTAAGGTGGTGTTCTTGCATCCTCTGCAGAACTATGCCATCATCAAGTATGATCCCTCATTGGTAGATGCTCCGGTCCAGAGTGCACGACTGAGCACAAAGCATGTTACCCAAGGAGCATCCACATACTTCGTTGGTTTCAACCAGAACATGCGCATAGTCATAGCTCAGACTACTATCACTGATATCACCGCCGTTGCTATTCCAGCCAACTCAGGTGCACCAAGATACAGAGCTGTGAACGTTGATGCGATCACTGTGGATACCAGTCTCAGTGGTCAATGTGGAAGTGGTGTGCTCGTGGGCGAAGACGGAACTGTTCAGGCTTTGTGGTTGACATATCTGGGAGAGCGATCACCAGTCACGTCGAAAGACACTGACTATCATCTTGGACTCGCGACGCCAACCCTCCTCCCGGTAATTCGACAAATTCAGAGTGACGAGCAGCCGACGCTTCGTATGCTAAGTGTTGAATTCAATGCCATTCAGATGAGCCAAGCTCGTATAATGGGTGTCTCTGAGGAGTGGATCAAGAAGGTCGCAGAAGACAATTCTTCCCGTCACCAACTCTTCATGATCCGAAAGCGCACTTTCGAGCGTGGCGATGGCGAAGAAAACGCAGGAGCTCTACTTGAGGGCGATGTCATTTTGTCTCTCAACGGCAAGATCATCACTCGTGTCTCAGAACTCGATGTCATGTATGATCATGAGTTCTTAAATGCAATCATAGTCAGAAATTGTGTCGAGATGAAGCTCAAGCTCCCCACTGTATCTGCAGACGACCTTGAGACAGACCGAGCCATATCCTTCTGTGGCGCTATCCTTCACCGACCTCACCACGCAGTCAGACAACAGATCAGCAAGCTCCACAGCGAAGTCTATGTCTCTGCACGCACTCGTGGATCGCCTGCCTACCAATATGGTCTCGCTCCCACCAACTTCATCACTCATGTCAATGGCCAAAAGACGCCTGATTTGGAGTCATTCCTGATGGCCGTGGTTAACATTCCTGACAACACTTGTAAGTATCCTATTTCCTCGCTTTCTCCCAATGACACAAGCTAACCGGAATTCAGACTTCCGTCTCAAGGCCATGACTTTCGATAACGTTCCCTGGGTCATCACCATGAAGAAGAACGACCACTACTTCCCCATCATGGAATGGGTCAAGGACCCCTCCGAGTCTTCAGGATGGAAGCGTGTCACATATGAGCAAGGTAAGAAGATTGATGGCGAGGGCCACGATGGCATCAACCTCGTTGCCGCGGACACTTGCGAGGATGGAGGCCTGGATCTTGAACCTGCAAAGGATCGACTGTAAATTAGTGGGAACGTCAGACGACATCATGTGGCGAACTAGTCCTCACGCGACATTTTCGGGGGATCGATACATGAGTGAGCATCGCCCTCGAGGCTTGTTAGGCCCTGAAGGGCGACATATTTGACACACATCGTGCCACATGAACGCAAATAATATCACAAAAACCTGCTCTCTACACAATCACCGTGATCATAGCCTTTCTGGCACTCATTTCAAATGCCTCGCTCGCGTCGAAGAAAACTGCCAAAGTGCGCGCCTTAACCATATATTTTGCTCTGCAGCATCGCATTTCACATCCCATGTCTCACATCTCACGTCCAGTGTCACGACCCACGTCGAGCCTTCCCTTCCCCAGAGCCAAGACCTCGGAACATTCCAAGATCAATCCTAGCATATCCAATCGTAAATCCAATTGGAAAGTATGTAACGGCTGAACTTAACCATAAACTTAGAATCGGCATTTCTGCAGCCTTCAGCTCTAAGGGTTTAGGAACGGACCAAAAGGTTCGAAACTGCTGCAGCCAATGATGGATATAAGGTAGCGTGACGGGAGTTCAAGAACCCGGTTGTGGCAAATGGAAAGTGGAGGAAAGTTGATCAAGTTATTTAGCGGATCCTTTCCTTACAGAGTTTCCTGGTCCTGCTTCTTGGGGATCCAGTCCATCTTGGCGTCGTCGAAGTGGTGGCTGCATACACTGTTAGCACCTATGTCTGAACATCATCCGAAAAAAAGTAGTGGCATACTTCTCATACTCGGTCAGAGTTAGTGCCTTCTTCTTGTATTCCGACTCAAGGATCTCGCGGTAGGCGAAGGGGATCTTGGCGGGTGTGCCCTCGAACATCGTGTCCCGCAGAGGGAAGAGATAGGTGTCTCTGAACTCGTGGCCGTCTTTGCAGCTAAGCATGCCTTTGCCCGCGGGGTGTGTGTCGTTGTATCGGACGGTCGTGATGTCGATGAACAGGCCCGACGAGGTGTCAACCCATCTCGCATCAATCACGTTCAGCTTGTCCGTCTGCTCTCTGTTGGTGTAATGCGGGTTGATTTCGAGCATGTAGTCTCGGCCCTCCCTGATCCGCGGGGTCTTGTAGTGGAAGACGCTCATGTTGTAGTAGGATGCGAGAAAGTGCATCGATTGCTCAGAAACCTGGACGTCAAGATCAGAGTCCCAGGGCATGATCTGCCATGAAGTCTGTCAGCTTTGTGCTACATCCTGTTGGAGTAAGCAAACCGACCCTCTTGTTCCACCACCATCCCAGGAGTGTGCCATGCATCAACCATGTTTCCACTCCAATATCTGCGAAGGTGGCCAAGTATGTTTGTATAAGATTGATCAGAGTATCTCGCCGGTCCTGGTAACCAAGTTCCTTATCTGCAAATCTATAGTTGGTCGTCAATGGGCGTCCTCAAGAGAGAGGATAAAATGCCATACCGGCCATCATAATGAGGATGGAATCTAATTGGAAAACGTCAGTACGGTTCAACACGACCAGTTCAGGCAGATCCTATGTTGGCAGAAGATCACTTACATGCTCTCATCTGTCAAAGCTGTCAGCCATCATGTCGTGCAAGGCTCCTCATGATGAATGACTTACGAAAGTATTTGTCCTGGGGATCTCCCCTCCTCCCACTCATATCCTTGTGCATATGCGTGCGCACATTGAAGAAATCCGCATCTCTCTTCTGGATAGCTAGGGCTGTCGCTACCGTAGCTACAGCTGGGAGCAGAACGAACCAGTTCAGACGCATTGTGAATGAACTCTACCAACCAAAAAACTGTTGATGCACTATGTAAAATTCTTGGGGCAAGCTTGGCCACAGCAAGCTTGGAACAGGCTTGCCAAATATATGTTCAATAGCAAACCTTCAATTCAGTTGAATGGGTTGCTCTAGTGAAAGATGCTTTGCTCTAGTGAAAAATGGGGTTTTCTGCTGGGGCTTTGAAAGAGGATGTAGTGCGACGAAGGTGAGTTTTGGTGGTAGATGGAAAAGGGATAAGAGCACACGAGCAAAGATGCAAGGCAAGACTTGGCCGTGACGTTGACTGGGTACGAGAGCTTAGGGCAGTGTCGGTTGGTTCATCCCTGCTGTCTGAACAATTGGATCGCTCAGGGGGGCTGAAGTAGCAGATAGATGAGCGTCATTGGCCACAAGCGTATATTTCAATATATTTACATATAAAGATAGGACTCAAACGCGTCTTTAGCTGGGTTTAGTTGGACGTTGAGCTAGTGATGAGTCTACATGTTTGATAAAACGAAGCTAAGCCAAGCCCAAATGGCCAAGTGGCGGACTTAGGAATGCTGGGAACAGAACACAGGGGAGGAAGTCAAGATATCATACTTTCCTGATCGATCAAACTGCTATCTCCCGATCAATCAGCGAGTTGGTTATCGAAAGAAACAAGCGTATGCCAGCTTTCATTGGGTGTGAATAAATATTGCGCAGCCGGTCTTGTCTGGTCTCGTGCTCCACTTCCACTTCTACTTCCACTCTATTTCTACTCCACTCCACTCCACCCCACTCTACACAACTTGTTTTCTGGCTCGGCGCGTCAGGACCTTCAAATGAAAATAGTAGAACTAACTTTCTGGCCAAGGAGAAGCAAAGCTTAAATCAAGCCTACCGTCGACCATCGAGCTTGGCGGGTAAATAGCTCACCCAATAGCCGTAATCCCGTCCCCTGATCCCCAGCCACCAAAGAAACAGTGTGCCCAGTAACGGCGTGTTGCTTCGCAGATCCCGTCTCAGACGAGAGGCTCGTTTCATGGATACGGCGGATAGACGCCGTTGGTGTATATGAGACGGCATATGCGCTTTGATGCTTTGACCAGATCGCAATTGAGTTCGGACGACAGGAAGACGAAGGCTATCCCACGAGACAAGGCTTCTTTGTCTCCAGTAGCGTTCAAAGCCCCCTGCTCGATTTATAGGAGGCATTTTCGGAGTTGCAATTACAATACTCAGGCTCAGCCCAGGTAGGAAGCGAATCAGAAGCGACCATCGGATACTCGGCACCAATTGTCGAGGTAGGGAGTCACTGGACAAGTCCACAATATACACAAAATATCAAGTGAATCGTCAAGTAATTCGATGTATACTTGCTTACGAGACGTATGACATAAGATTGCACAGTTGCTGCCAAGGTGAACCTTGCGAATAAGTGTCTCATTCTGTTGCACCTGTTTCGCTTGGTTAAAAAGGGGCGTGTCAAAGGGGCGTGTCAAAGGGGCGTGTCAAAGGGGCGTGTCACTGAATTAAGAGGCATCCTTAGCTCCGCCATTTGGCTGTGTACTTCCGTGTCTGGTTCACTGCTCTGTACCAGCTAGGTGTTGATCAGGATTTCCTACCAGACGACAAACTCGAAGCCAGCGTTCGGCTAGTTGATCGTACGTAAATAGATTAATATGTGTGCTCTATCTGTTTGGCCAGATGTATATTTGTGGGCAGTACACCTTGTGGAAGGAACTAGGAGGGTGATATAAGAAGTGGTTTTGGCAAGGAAGTGTTCTCTTGGATCACGTGGATGAGACATATTGCCGTCCGCTTGTATGGAGCTGCATGGGAAAGAAGGACAGTCTTCTTCATCATTATATCAACCCAACAGAACGAGCTATGAAGCTATTCAAAATTCGACTCACTACCCAGCGCCATAACACCTTAGGTGTTGAATCTCTATCGTCAGTGGGAAGATACAGGAACTTGATTTGTCAAAATAACAAATCTGAAAGGAGTCAAGCAGATGAAGTAGGTGTAAATATGGAGTTGGTGTACTGGATAGATTTAAACCTTCCTCTGGCTTGACATGGTGGTGTGCACTTGACGGTTGTTTTCCTGAAATAGGTTTTGGTGAATGGTAGAAGATGGATAGGTTTTGCCCCTTGCTCTGTATAGGCTGCGTAGACAGTTTTCTAAGTAGCAGCAGCTCCCTGGCTAGCATGCCCCCCTGGCATCGCTTTGCAGTTATTCATAGCGAGCGCAGGATGCCAATGGGGCTTTTGGTCAGGTAGTCTTCTGCTACATGCAAAATTGGAGACTGAGCTTTCCCAATCGCCACGCCCTTCAGTGAAACTTCCGAGTCAAAAAGGAGAATATACTAACTTAGTTATAGGTATTCGGCTTCATGGCGCAAGAAGGACTACAGTGTTACATAGCTCTATGCTGATAAAATACTCAAATGGATCAATGATAGGCTAGGTACAGTGATGTCAGTACTGGCACTGTTTCTATCTTGTTGGATCATTAGGGGCTACCAAACGAGCTTACCAATCATGTCATTGTGGGGATGATACGCCGTTGGACTTCACAACAGCTGTCAATTTGCTCAAGCTGCCTGCCTGATTCAACGCATGGGATGTTGAGTAGGTAGACAAACCCTTCTTTCATCCCACTTTGCTGACCACAAGTCTGGCCACTACAATTTACTTCCAAGTCGGGTTCAAGTCAGACAAAACTGGATGCGTGAAGCCTTTGATGTTAGGGAATCAGTTGGCTGAGGTATAGTCTGTGCAACCTCCATGAATACTATTACACAAAATTGGTAATCACTGCAAACATAACTCTTCCTGCCGAGTGATATGCCGGTTTGCAAGCCATAAATCCATTGACAATCCTATTTAGGCTGGGTTTCTTAAATTCTTTGAAACAAAAGGAGTTTCTTACATTGAGCTCCAAACAAACCGCCATTGTTGTTCTTCCAGATCCACACGCATCACCACCGCAAAACGACGAAATTTATTTGTTCACGATTAGACGAGAAGCGAGAAATGAGTTGTGCAGCCCGCCAAAGACCTCTTCTCAATTAACATTCATTTGACAACGTCCGGACATTCTCAACCTATCTTCTCAGAAGAGACTTCATCCCTGTAAAACCAGAAGTGCAATGAGGGAACAACCAGTGTAATATGTCGTGGATCGTCGGTGTCAATAACAAAGGAGGTGGAAGAGGAGATTTCCGAGGTGGAAGACAACAACCAGAGTTACCGGCTTCAGATCCAACCTTCTCCCAGCGAGGATAGCGTCGCTATCCCCGTGAGTCAACAAGTCTTGCCGCTGGTATCAATCAGACCGCTAAGTCGATCTCGGGCCCGAGTAACGTGGTTTTACCGGATAGCATACACAGGTCGCATGCCGACGGACGGAATCAATGGGGCTAACAAGATAGAGAAGAATGTTGTCGAGCATGGAACCGAAGACGAAGAAGAATTCAGTGATGAGGACGCAAGCCAGAAGATGACTGAGGAGGAATTTCAGCAGACTGGAAACGGGCTTGAGAGCGTGTCTGCGGCCAATGGAGAGAATGAGGATGAGATTGAGCCACAGCCTCTAGCAGATGATTCCGAGCTCAATATCAGTGTAGATTCGAAGCCTCGGCTTGTTTGTGGTACTGGACGGCGACGACCACTGACACCACCGCGAAGACAGCCTCGTACACAAGCAGTGCCTTTGCACCGGAAAGCTTAGAGCTGTATTGTCCTGTCCTCGAATCCACAGCCTGCATTAAACAACGCCAGAGCTGGACAGTCCTCAACATCGAGACTTGCTATCACACAGGCAGCACATCCAACAACGCCGAAAACGCCGAAAACGACCTCGAATGTCGACATTCTAGAAATGATTCCTTAATCTCCAGGCTCCACGACGCCAGACTGACCAGCCGGCCAGAGATGGACTCGAGCTCTGCTGAGAAGAACAGAGATGCAACGCTCGAAAATTTAACAGGCCTCCTCGACAACCCGCTGAGCGTAAAAGAGAACAGAGACTATGTCTGGGACACGATAGAGACAGCGTTCAAGATAATCGACCTGTGGACGAAGAGCCCGAGACTCCAGATGGGCCATGGTCCTACTACCGAGTCAGTACCAAACTTTCTTATCCCACAAAGCGAGTAAGAGAGGATTCAGATCCTGATGAAGACGGGCCAGCGCCAAAAAGACGCCAGAATAAGCCCACCAGCTTTGCTTGAATCCGTCCCCAGCCTATCCGGCTGGGGTTTGGGCCGCATCCTGCAGAAGATCGGCCGGATGAGTGGTACATTGATCATATCAACTATCTTACGCGCTTTTTGACCGCTTCGTCAAGGACTATGTCCGCGTGCATAATCTTGCGATGGGCGAGTCCTTCCAGCCGTGGGCTCTCAACCTGCCTCCTGAGTTTCTGAACTATGTTGAGCAGGTTGCAGAGCCTGTTATCAACCAGGATGGGTATGATAAGCTGCTGAGAGATATGAAGCAGCGGAAGTTGCTGGTAAAGGTGGTGATCATGAGGGCGTTGGGGTACAAGGTCTTTAGAGCGAAGCTTTTGGGCGCCGATGAGACGGAGGAAGTGATGATGAGTTTGGAGAAGGGCCTGTTTACGCATGAATGCTTGTGGCGTCTTTTATATTGAAGTCTGTTGAGATAATGCTGATCAAACCAGGTTCGCACGATCATGGGATCCGGCCTCGTGACCAAGTACTTCCACTTCGAAGTCGCAAAACTCACCGCGCAGATATCATTGATGCTGCATTCACTCTCGAAGTTCCTGTACGGGTTTCCTCCAACCTTGAACCCAGACGACCCGGAAAAGCCAAGCCATATCCGAGAAGATGCGAGCGGAACGCGAAGATCCTTCAAGACCGATCAAGCCTGCAAACACGCGCCAAGCGATGGCGAAGATCGGGTTCATGTCCAACATCTGCCATTTCAAGCCGGGCGGCCCAGACGACGATAAAAACTACGAGCCGCTGCATTAAAGTCTCGGGTTTCGCATCTGCGAGGTTTATAAGGCGCCGGTCTTGTTCTATGATGGAGAACGAGAGTTTCTTGAACGCGCACAGCAGATCCCAAGATTGAACGGCTTTGTGGAAAAGAAGAAGAGGTAACGTATGGGGAGAAAATCATTTTGGGAGAACCGGGCAGGAAGAGATGGCTGGCGGCGGCGACTCTGAAGCTTGTTTGAGCAGAACCGAAGTTTCTGAAAAGTGCAGTGGGGCCGTTGGATCTGTGGAGTATGCCGCTATCAGTGAGGTAGTGTGTGGTAGACCATAGTCATAATTCATCAAATGTTGATTGGCACTTCTTTGAGTACGAAGCTGTAGAAAGTAGATTCAGACAGCGTAGTAAGACTAAATCAAATGTGATCATTCCAGCAACGCCGTTGGTATCGTATTGCGCCAAATCAATCCGCCTATTTCCTACATATCCCACGGAACGAAAATTCAACAATCATGTAATCAGATCATGACTCTCCACCACTGGTACCACCCATTGGCACTGTCTTCTTCTTCTCTTTCTTAGCCCAGCGAAGCCCACAGGCGTTACAGAGGGTCTTTGGGCCTGTCGGCCCCTTTCTCCATTCAGGTGAGTCCAATGTACCTTGACCCGTTTAGTCAGTACGAGCACGAAACTCTCAGGAATACACAACTTACCACAATCCGTACACACATACTCTTCCTCCTTCTTTTTATTCTTCTTTTTACCATTCGACCCTCTATACTTGTCCAAGGGTATAGCAATACCAACATCGCCTCTCATGAGAGCTGGACTTTTGTCTCCGGTACTTATCCCATAACTGCGTTCTCCTCCTTGATAGTCGAGGCCCGTAAAAAGCTCAATCGTTTCAATGTGAGTATCTCCCGCGTATCGGGCCATCTTTTCCTTCATTGTTTCGGATTCGCCCCTTGAGCTTACATCCGCAAGATTCTGCTGAGTGAGAGAGGAATTGTTGGCGGTTGGCTTCGCAGGAGGCAGCATTGTGTGCTGGTCCGCTCGCGGTGGCGCTGAAGTCGCTACCGAAGTGCCCACCATTGCATCAGTCTCAGATCGAACTTCGGAACGACCTTCATGCTGCATTCTTTCGTCCTCGCGCTGTGCGTTTTCTGCGTCCTCCGCTTCTTCTCGTTTAAGCTCGTTGATGCGTTTTCGTAAGCGCTCGTTCTCGATCTTATGCTCGAGGAAAGAATCGAGGAGAGCAGCATTCTTGGCTGGATAGGGTCGTGCCATCATGAAGAATCCACGACAGAACCCGGCAGCATTATTTGGTCCAGACTGCGCAGCTTCAGAGGTGAGGTGAGGATGCCCGTGTGATTCGAATATTGTGTACGTGCCATCTTTTCTGCGAAACCTGTAGAAGAATCGTAGAGGGTTCCCTGTTGCAATTGACTCATTGAATTCACGCATGAAGATGCCGCTATCGTCCTGATGTATGAAATCTATTATGAACTCCCCTATCAGCTCATCAATTGGATATCCCGTCAAAGTTGAGCCGCTTGGAGAAATGTATATTATGCGTCCGTCCGGAGTAAGAACGTGCAGGAAGTCCTTCAGCTCTTCCACCACCCTATGGGTCCAGTTTCTCTTCTTGGTAAACTCAGTTAGAGTACTACCATGTACTCCAACCGCAGGTGGCGTTCCGAAACCAACAGGTAATGGACCAGCTCCTGGACCTGTATCCAGTACTTTCATAGCAGTTGGGTCTCCAAACCCTCCTTCATCTGTTTGTATGGCTCTATCTGGGGCAATTGATGCATTGTGGGAGGAACAATTAATGCCGGAAGTAGTGTCCTGCGGCATATTTGAATTGCTGTTCGACGATATTCGAGTATAGGGACCAGGCATGTTCTGCTGGGCTACTCCAGTCAAAGATGTATCTATACCGTTCTGTTGATTCTAAGTACATGTTAGTATTTGGACTTTGCACGAACATGGTGCAGCATACTATAGAGGATGAGGACTCCCCAGGATAATTGTTTATGCGCGTGTGGTAGCTCATGACAAGGAACTGTCTAGTGAAGAAGAGCTATGCTGGAAGATGCTTTCGACGAGTAATGATATACTCCAGCAGCATGGAACTACTCAGTAGGCCAGAATGCCTCGAGTTTTCTGCAGTGGCCGGAGGGGAAGTGGGTTGATGAGAGCTCCAATCGACTGATTCTCCATTCATAGAGGGACAGGCATGGATGGACACAAAGATACAATTCCGTTGTCCTGGTGAGATAAATGTACAGTTATGCCAATTATGCGCGAGGTGGAACATCGTTATTGTGATCTCGATTTCATTTGCCGTTCACATTCACATCAGCTGGATAATCACGTGCGGACGCGTGATCGCGTTTGAACCCATCTCCAGCTCCCGTGTCCAAACGGGCTACCAAACCGAACAACCTCAACCACTTCTAGTGCCTTGTTTCTTGAGACCACAGACCGTCAAGACCTCTGAACACCGTTTCTGTGTACAGAGCTCCAAAAGACCTTCTCCTATCACTGCAACCGTTCCAGCCCATCCTCACCTGATACCTGGGCATGCTGTCCTTACCAACATGTAAGTGCTTTCCCCATATCTACAGACATGCCATATACTGAAAAAAGACTACAGGAGTACACCCATATCATCCATATACTTTCTCGCGCTTCAGAACAAGACTAATTACTATTACAGCGACGATAGACAGATTGCAGATCCAAGGGTAGGCAGAATACCCCTTTACCGAGAATAAATGTAATTAACTCTTAGAGTAGGATCCGCAATTTCGATAACACAGATTGGCAGACAATCAAGTTCAATCGCGGCTGCCTTACACTCATTGTTGGTTGCAATGGTTCCGGCAAGACGGTACGTTGTAGATTGTTTAGTACTAGTTGACATATACTGATTCCTGTATAGACAATCATTGAGTGCCTGAGATATGCGACGACCGGTATGCAGCCCCCGAATACCAAGGGCGGAGCTTTCATTCGTGATCCACAAGTAAGACTATCATCTCAACACAAGAATCAATGCTAACAAATACTAGCTCAACCAAGAGAAGGAGGTTATGGCACAAGTGAAGATCAAATTTCATACACCACATACTCAGTTTGTTGTTTCACGACAGCTACAATGCACCGTTAAGGCAGGCAACAAGCGATCGATGAAGTCTCTGGAGTCCGCCTTCTCTATGTATCGGGATGGTCAGAAGGAGACATTCTCGAGGAGAGAGGGTGACATAAATAAAATCGTCACACAGAAACTCGGTGTATCGGAAGCCATCTTGTCTAACGTTCTGTTCTGTCACCAAGATGAATCCTTGTGGCCCATGGGAACCGGCTTGGAACTTAAGAAAAAATTCGATCAAATATTTGACGCCGTCAAATATACTTTGGCTGTCGACAGTCTCCGGTCACAGAAGAAGAATCGGTCACACGAGCTAGAAAAACAAAGAATTCTCGCACAGGGAGCCAAAAAATCAAAGGACGATGCTGACAAGATTGAGGTTGAGTCGAAGGATCTTGAAGTCGAACTTGATGTGCTGCGTGAGCAGATACAAGAGATCGACGTCAAAATGTCAAAGGCTCTCAGAAGTGCCCAAGATAAGGCTAAGGCAGCCGAGTCGGCAAAGGGTGTTGTCAACGAGCTCAAAACTCATACGGACCAGGCATCGTTTCTCCAGAAGCAAATCGAAAGAATGGAGACTACACTGGAGCTGCTTGCAGAATCAGATGAGTGGCTGCAGGCAGCTCTGGATCAGTTCAACGACCGCATGGATGAGTACAAAGCCCGTGGTGCAGAGTGTGTCACCGAGCATAAAGAGCTCATATGTCAACGGGAAATTTCTCAGCGCGAGATGTCCAAGAAGCAAGCGGAGCAGGGTCAGTATCAGGCAGAAAAGGCAGCCTACAAACGACAGCTCGAGAATCGTGAACATTTGGTGAGAGAGGCAGCCATATCTCACGGTATTCGGGGCTACGATGGTGATCTGAGTGAAAGCCAGATGGATGACTTTGTCTCGAGAATGCGGAAGCTGCTTCGGGAGAAAGATCGCGAATTGGAACGTCTGAAGAGTTCTATTGAGGATGAGACAAGCCAGACCTCATCAGCTGTTTCGGAGCTTCGACATCGTCGCGCCAATTTGGAAGAGGCCAACCGAAGTGCAAGACGCGTAGTCAACGACAATGATACACAGTCAAAACGCATTCAGCGCCAGATTGATGATATTGATATTGATGAAGGTCGGAAGGCTGCCCTTGAGAGTGTGTTACAAGACATTGAGGAACGACTACGACGTGTCAACAAAGAGTACGATGATGTTGGATGGAGCCAACGTCGTGAGGCCGAGAATGATGCAGTTCGCAATCTCGAGTCAGAGGCTGAGAAGCTTCGTGCCGACTTAGCCCAGTGCTCGAAGTTCGCTGAAGACAAGGCCGAAATGAAGCATGCTCAAGGATTGTTTAAGGAGGCACAGACTGGTTTGGAAACCATGAAGTCGGCCTATGGCGACCAACTATCTGCTATCATTGATCAGGACTGGCGTGTGGACAGCATTGAGCGTGTCTATCAAGCTTGCCTCGATGGGAAGAGTCGGGCTGTGACCGAAGCTAAGAAGCAACAGGAGATCAAGAAACACGAACTTGATCAGGTTACATTCAAGCTCCAGACCCTTCGCGATACGTTGAGGAAGCGCCAAGATGTGATAGATGGCCATCGTTTCGCGGTTCTCAATTCTATGCTTGATGATGATGGCAAACCGCTTGATTCAATCGAAGAATTTGAAGAGGAGTTTCCTGCCTTAGAGGAGGAACTTGATGAGGCAAAGAAGACTTATGATGGTTGCGGTTATGTCAAGGACTACTACAGCAAATCTCTGTCAGTTGCTAACTCACACGACAAATGCCGCCTGTGTGAAAGAAAATTCGCTGATGCATCTGAGAAGCGCACTGTCTTGGCCAAGATCGAGAAACAGATTGCTAAGTACACTCAAGAGACATACAAGAACGCATTGGATGATCTTTTAGCTAAGCATAAGAAGGCAGATGCAGTGAAGCCACGATTTGCGCAGCTCAAGCAAATGTTGAGCGTTGAGATACCACAACTAGAGAGCGACTCGGAGATCGCAGAGCAGGCTCGTACCAAGCTACTTCGCGTCATTGAGAAATACGACAATTCTTTGAGCCAAGAGGAATCTATAAAGAGAGATGTTGAAGCACTTGCAAAGCCAGTCAACTCTATCAGCTTGTATGCCAATGACATCTCTAAATATGAGGCAAAGATAGTTTCGATTTCGTCGCAGCAGAAGCTTTCCGGAAGCACACTCTCAGCTGAAGAGCTCACCGAACGTTCTGCGTCCAATGCCGAATCGACCCGAACTGCAAGAGCCAAGCTTGACAAGACCATCTCTGACGAGTATGTTGCAAAGAGTGCAATCAGTGATTTGGAGGTGAAGCTCAGCAATGCCAGAGGTCATCTCAGTGCTGCGGGGAGCGCGTTGGATAAGAAGCAGGGTCTTTCCTCCCAGCTTGATCAACTTCGTACAAACAGCAAAGCACAGCGCGACGCTATGCAGCAAACAGAACTTGACTCAGAGGCTCTGGTCCCTTTGGTAGAGCGCGCTAATTCTAAGCATGACGAGGCTGTACAACGTGGTCGTACTAAAGAGTTATCAATTCAAGCCGACAAGAATGGACTTGTTCAGACTGTCAACAGCTTTACGCATTGCGAGAAGGATATTAATACCTACCTTCAGCACGGAGGACCTCGAAATCTCGAGACTTGCGAGCGCAGTATTAAAGAGATCGAATCTGCCCAAAAGCAGATCGAAGCCAAGGTGCTTAAGGTCGAGGCAAATAAGAATGATCTAGTTGATAAGATCAAGGATGGCCAAAAGGTGAAGACCAATATTCAGTCCAATCTCAACCATCGCACATCCATTCGCGAGCTCGAGGACCTCAATGAGAGGATCATCGACTTGCAGAATCGCAACGTTCAAGGCGAGTATGATCGACTTGACAGACAAGCAAAGAAGGCAGCGAACGAGTACGACGTGCTAAAACAAGAGAGAGGACCAATCCTGGGTGAGTCAACGGCGAAAGACAGCCAGCTTCAGAAGATGTTGCAGAAGTGGGAGCTGGAGTATAAGGATGCGGCTCGGAACTTCCGGGAGAGTCATATCAAAGTCGAGACTACTGCTGCTGCTATCGATGATATTGAAAAGATGCGAAAGGCTGTTGAGCTCGCCATTATGCACTATCACACTACCAAGATGGAGGAGATTAACACGATCGCTCGAGAGATCTGGCTAAACACCTACCAAGGCACAGATATCGATGGCATTGGAATCCGTTCTGAAGCAGATACCACTGGAGAGATGCGGAAGTATGAGTATCGCGTAGTGATGTACAAGAAAGATGTTGAGATGGATATGCGTGGTCGATGCAGTGCTGGTCAGAAGGTGCTCGCCAGCATCATCATTCGTCTTGCTCTTGCCGAGTGTTTCGGTGTTGGCTGTGGTGTAAGTACTCCAAAAAGTCTCACGTGTTACCCTTCTAACAAATACTAGGTTCTAGCTCTGGACGAGCCTACGACTAACCTTGATCGCAACACCGTCAAGTCTCTGGCTGAGGCGCTCGACCAACTCGTTCAGCAACGCCGATCACAAGCCAACTTCCAGCTTGTCATCATTACTCATGACGAGGAGTTCCTAAAGGTCATGCATGCAGAGAAGTACACTGAGACCTTCTGGCGTGTCAGTCGAAATAAGGACCAGAACAGCATCATTGTGGAGGAGCCCATCAAAAACATATATGGCTCTTAGTAGATACCAGGCGTCGCAGTTGTATCATACGAGATGTGACGACAAGCTTGATGATGATATGAGGAATGCATATGGGAAAGGTTTTTGGAGTATGGAGTGAAATGTGCTGAGCATCTAGCGAGGCGCTGTGGATGTCTACCTGTAAATACGGCATAGATCGTACATGTCACAACGGCGGAGAGAATTAACGAGAACATATCCTAAGCCTACAAGCATGTCTTCTCCTTTCTACTTAATTCGAGCCTGCTGATCTTCTGTTGACAAGCACCAAGACAATGTTTCCATCTTGTTTCTCAATGTTTGAACACGAATGACTCCATAGTCAAGTGACGAACATCTATGTTTTTCACTAATTATTACCAAATATACAGCATGCCAAAACTTATGCACGAGATCCAACTCAAAATTCCACATCCCATCAACTTCGCGCTTTCGCTCTCGAAAGTCTCCAATATTATCCTACCACGTCCAGTACTTGTAGGCCCACTACTACTGCTCGCAGACGTTGTGGGCGAATCTGCACCCACAGAGCCGCTAGCTTTCATATGCGTTTGCGTTGTTATAACACCAGTCGCCTTCGCATGATTGCTCGCCGGCGACGAAAGGTCCAGCACAGAAACAATCCCATTCGGCGCCGCAACCACGAGTCCACCACTCCCAAGACTCACAACCTGGTCACCATCAATCGTAGCCTGTGCACCTCCCACACTCAGCTTGTGGCCTTGCACAACAACCACGCTCCCAGTCATGTCGCCATAAATCGTCTGCCCGTCCACTACTCCCAGATTCTGCCCGCCGGTCGGGACAGGTACGGCGAGTGGGATCGTATATGTTGCGGCTGGGCTGTCTGCGCTATGCACCACCAAGCCTGTGGGTGAGAGACTCATAACTTGACTGCCTAGCGTCATCTCTGCGTCGCCGACTGAGAATGTTTGGCCATTCACAACCACGGAGCCGCCGGCGACAGCGGAGATTGTCTGGCCGCCGATGATGGCGACTTGGGTCGTAAATGGAGCCGTGGGGATGTTGTAAGTGATATCTTGACTGCCGTCAAGGTTGTAGACGACTACTCCAGATGGGACTAGACTGATGACATTGCCGTCTGCTAATGTTACCGGTGGGCTGTTCTGAGAGATTGTCTGGCTGCCGATGACGATCTGAGATGCCCCTAATGCTGCAGAGATGGTGAGTGAGCCGGGAAGAGTGGCTATTGCAACTGGAGTATTTGGTGGGAGGGTTGCGATGCTGAACGATGGTGTGGCGGAAGGATTGCCAGAGATAGCTACAGCTGATGTCGTAGGAGAAGGCGAGTTTGAAGGATCCGGTGACGGGTTCTGGGGCATGTTTTCTGGACTTGGGGTGGAGTCACTGGCAGAATTGCCAGGAGTTTGGCTGTTTGGGGGTTTTTTGTCGAAACTGGAGCTGCCTGGGTGTGTGGGACTTTGTGCTGGTGGCGGCATAGAAGTGTTCGAAACTGGTGGAGTCGTTTCTATTGGAACTGGATCCATGGTTGGCGAGGGTGCTGCCACTGGTGTTATCTATGAGTTCTGTTAGTATTTCAATGGTTGTAAAGCATATGTGCTGAATCGAGGGCTTGAACGCAGAGTTCTCCTTCGAAAGAAAAATACTTACTGCTTGTGAGCTTGGTTCCGTGTCGGGTATTGCGATTGGCGTCATGGTCGAGGCTGGCGATGTTACTGAAACAGCAGCCCCTTCATCGCCACAGTCATTGTTTGTGCAAGGTGGTACGGGCTGTTGGAGAATCAGCATGTCTGAACCAGGTTTGTCTCATCACAAGCTAAACTTACAACCGGAGGATCGAATAGTCCAAGTTTCCCTCCATAAAATCGACCACAATGCTCCCAAGCACCGCTTCAAACAGTCAGAATAAGACTTGGACATGGTTTGAGGAAGCATGGGCCTACTTGGCAAACGAATTTTTCAGTCCGACAGTCCATTCGAGCACTGGATTGCAGCCATCACTGTTGATGTTATGATTCCCATAGGGAATAGCACTTTCTTGAACCGTAGGACAGTTCGGAGATAGGTCATTGAGCTGTAGCTGTTCTGGAAGACCAACTCTTGTCGTAGCCTCAGCGTTAGCATATGACTGGAGGGTAGTGACCTGGTCTAAGTTCATCGAGTAGACGAAATTGGTTTGCGGTGGACCGATCTGCTCGTCGCACCAGTTCAGCGCACTAATAGTGTTTATCACAAAATAGACAGACGGTTTGGTCCTCGATACCGTCAGTCGCGTTAAAAACATGAGGAGGTAGGACTTACATTGTGAAGTCATATTCCGAGACATATTGAGTGCTAGGATAGCTCAGGTTCCCGGAAGTTGGGAAGAAGTGAACTTCCACAGTCCCTGGGTGGACTCTGCAGTAATCAGTATTTTGAGTCGATGGAACACTACAGTATGATGTAGAGTATGTAGGCCATGGCGCGCTAGTTATTGTACTGAGAACGCTGCTGGTTGTGCCGGAAATCAGAGATGACGAGGAGCTTGTACTTGCCGTGCCATTCAACGGATAGACTGGGTAGGCACCTCTGACTTGATATTGAGATGGTGTATTTTGTACTACGCGGTGAACTAGCTTGTTTCCAGTAGCTAAAATTGATGAGCAATTGGAATATGTGATGCTCAATGGGTTCTTACCTGAGCCAGAAGACAATGAGAACAGAAGGAAACCCATCCAACATGGGTCCAATGAGAACACCATAGCTCCTCCGACTCTGTGAAGGAGGGAAGAAGGGTTTAATGAGAGAAAACTGCACCAGAGCGAACGATATATAGAAACGAGAGGCACAAACGAGAGGCGCGCAAGGAGCGAGACAACTTTGAAAAGAGCGTGGTGGTGAAGCATTCCATAGCGAGTACAGGAGACATTCAGATTGCGCCGATCGTATCGCAGTGTCACGAGTGTCAGCCAAATTCTTTCAATTGATATAAGGAGAGACCCCAAAGACCTAGCACAAAAGCCGCTATGACAAGCCGGGACAGATGCGACCTCGTGTATGTTTGAGGGGCGCCAAGAACTTTGGGAGGAAACTTCTACGGGGTAAATGGTCCCTGCCCATAGGCATGTGTCACAGGTTTGATACATCCATATAAAGGAGATCAACCAAGCATGAGACACGATCCTTTTCACTGGCGGTTATCAGAGATTGGTATGCAAGTCGGGTATTGAGCTTACAGCTGGCGCACAAAGGTTCCCGTACATTTCAAGGGTCTGATTTCGATAGTACTCCAGCGGCGTTACCCTGGTGAGCAATTATCCTACTAGACAGCACAAATGGGCTGACGGCATACTCTCGTCAGCAATACTCCTATCAGCCTCATTGCAAGAAAGTTCCTATGCTGTGATGGAAGCGGCAGCGGCTGACAGAGGTTGGCAAGCATGTCAAGAAAACAATTTTAACCCTACTACAACTCATCAACACATCCAAACGAGAAGTATGTAGTATCTAAGCATAGCCAGCCTTCTTTGTGCTTCAAGGGGACGGCTCTATGCCATCGGTCGACGCCCCCTATGCACACCATTGATGTGTCATCCCTGTCTCGACAAGTTCTGCCAAAAGCCCAAAGGCGCAAAGGCTTCTCTCGGTCTCTGAACTATCACTGAATCGAACAAATTTACTTCACTGAGATGGCACGGCTTTCTGCACGTGATCATTGGATGTTGCAATCATGTCTATCTTTGCTTTGTACCAAGCATACGGCTACTCAGCGCCAGTCGTCGCTTGTTGCCATCTCAGCTAGTCGATCTTGTCAGTCTATTTAACAGCTCACCCAGTACTTGGTCATTTCACATTATCCACGTTTTTTTCCCACAGGCGTTACACTGCCCTGTATATATCCTGCATACAACGCCACTAGGTCACCTCTTTAATCAAGGGGCTGGATTTTGGACCCCAAACATAGGGTTGTCTACTCGACATACTTGAAAGGAAGGGAGCGTTACATTCAGGTGATAAAGGCAAGTATTGTTTTTGGGTAACTAGCATAGGAAGGCTAGCATGGGTCAAGAGGACGTTCGGCTCGATACACAACTTCTCTTCTACACTGTTCTACACAACTCTTCAAGCCCCCTTCATTTTACAATTCATGTTCCCGTTATTGATACAGTATGAGAAGCATTCATTCTGGAATAAGGGTTTTGGTGTTGGCGGCGACGCGACTTGCTAGTGCCCAATATCCCAAGATAGAAGCCGAGCTGCTTCTTACGCGCAATACTGCAACAATTCCGGCACCCATCATCGTACCGCCAAGTGAGTTCTTGTAAGTCCGAAGCTTATGCTCCAATCTGTGACATACTAACAGCACCAAATAGCGAAGGGGCCGATGGCAAGTGGAGCACATTTTTCATACGGGTTGGAACTCCAGCAACAGTAGTGCGAGTTGTTGCATCAACAAACTCGCCATTGACAGCCGTAGTCCGACCTCAGGGCTGCCTAATTAGCGCAATACCTGGAGGAGTGCCTTCTAACTGTGTCGACGCTAGAGGAGAGACTTTCAATAGCAATGATTCTTCTACATGGTCGAATCAGGGATGGTTCGGGCTCAACGCGGGTCTTCTTGGTGGCTTTGAAGCAAACCTGGGCTACAGTTTCTATCTGGACTACGGACTAGATGTTTTGGGTCTAGGCCAACAGAGTAGCGATGCGCCTACGTTGAATAACCAAACCATTGCAGCTTACAACCGTCCAGATCCCTTGTATGTGGGACTACTGGGCCTTGGAACGCAGCCAGTGATCTACGGCAGTTTTGGAAACATCTCTGTTGATTCCTACTTCGTATCATTGCGGAATCAAGAACTTGTACCTAGTTTAAGCTGGAGTTACACTGCTGGAGCTAGCTATCGCCTTTCCAGTGGGCAATCCGCGCAACTTATTTTCGGTGGATACGATACTTCGCGCTACATATCGAACAGTGTCGAATTCAAGCTTAACGCAGATGTCACTCGGGACATCGTCGTCGGCATTCAATCAATCTTCTCGACAGGCGCTACAACTACAAATCTGCTTGACAGCCCAATATACGCTTTTGTCGAGAGTACAGATCCGAACATATGGTTACCAATGAGTGCCTGCCTCGCATTCGAGGCAGTATTTGGTCTCGTGTGGGACAATACTACTGAGAAGTATCTTCTGAACACCACACAGTACCTAGCTCTTAGCGCATCAAATCCCACCACAACTTTCCGCCTAGGAGCCAGTACTTCCGGCGGTGCCACTGTCAACGTTGATTTGCCGTTCACTGCCTTTGGACTGCAAGCATCTTATCCTTTCGTGCCGAATGCTACTTACTACTTTCCACTCCAGAGAGCTCAAAATGCCACCCAGTACACTCTTGGTAGGACATTCTTACAAGAAGCATACCTCACGGTAGACTACGAGAGAGGAAACTTTTCGGTCAGCCAAGCAACTTTCACCCAAGCAGATGCTCAAGTGCATTCCATCATCTCTTCGAAATATGTCAGCGATAGCGGCACATCTAACTCAACTGCCCTGGCTACCAACGAATCTGAAGGTAAGAAATCTTCGGTAGGCCCAATAGTGGGTGGCGTGCTTGTGGGAGTCGGAGTCTTCGTTGCCGCAGGTGAAATATTGTTCTGGTGCTTCCGACGACGGAAGCAGGCTCAGCAAAACAAGGACGAACTGTCTCGGGCCGATGTTCCGCCTATCACACTTGATGAGCTAGGCAATCTAGTGCACTTTGGGGAGCAATCGGAGATGGGCTCTCTATACAAAAGCACGAGTGGTAGTCTATGCAATGGGAATGTTCAGACGTTTGCAGACGCAGAGCTTGATATCCAGAGAGAGCTCATCAAACGCAACGAACTGGGTACAGAGACTAGACCGTCGGAGTTGCCTTGCGAGACGATTCACCAGCTTTTGATCGTGTCTCCAACGGTAGAGATAGGCAGCGACAGATTGCAGAAGCCCCACGAGCTCGACTCTACACCATTGACGCCGTCTACCCACTTGAGAGCTATAGGAATACTCAGGAGCCCACCTCCAGAGCAGGCTAAAAGAGAGAGATACGACAGGCATGAAGCCCAGAATATGGCAAATGGAAGGCTGCATCCGAAAAGAAGACATTCTGGAAGTGCCAGCAGTGACTCCGGGTCATTGGCCGGGAGGTCGCCCAGTCAATCGCCACTAGGCCATACAATTCCAGATCATTCCACAGATACGGAATTTCAGACAGCAACAAGTAGCCCTTCGCAGGTCTTATACTTCACTTAGAAAGACATCGCGCGGGGATAGCACTCTGTCGCATGGGTATTTATCAACAGTCGACTCCAATGGGGACAAGGTCGCTAGTGAGCCCTCTGGGAAGTCCGCCTTTCAATGATAGAAGAACATTGTTGAATATCCACCTGATATCGAAAGATCACATCTGCAGTCATCGTGTTGAACATGCTGTCCCAGTGTATATACAACTAGAGTCAGGTGCGTCAAGCTACAACCGTCGGGTTACGGAGTCCGGCGCTGTGAGAGGCCAAACCTCGATGACTCAAAGGTAGGGTTTCAGTATTAAACTATGAACCTAAGAAGTTACATAAGGAGCAATTACAAGCGCGAACTCGTGCTTCTTATGTAGACGAGAAAGAGTGTCGTGGAATCCTCTACATATGGCAAAGAAACAAAGAGGAAAACATAGAAGCTTTGTAAGTAATGGCACGTGATTAGCCCGAGCCTCAACATGGGTTCTAACCCTCACAGGCGCCTAAGCTTGGGTATATAATTTTGCGTAGACCTCAATCTTACCTATATCAACTGGCTTAGTTACTGCATCTATGCTCGCGCCATCCACCAGATTAACATCTCCGTTTGAGATATTTCATTTCATCGAGTGAAGAGGTGTAGGTCTTTCTGTATTGTACCCGAGAGGTCGTGCTTCCTCGCGCCAAGAGCGGCGATCGAATAACTGTAAGCTCAGTATCACCAAGAGAAAACGGTATCTAGAATAAATAGATGAAGTTTCATATTTTAACAGTAACCTTTATGATTGGTTGAGGCCGTCTTGCCCCATTCCTCTTAGTAGTAGTAGTTATAATTAACGTCCGGGGTCCGTGCGCTTAGTGCCACGTGCCAGCAGTAGGACGTGCTGGGCTAGTTGCCAGCATTTTCTATATATATCTAGAACGGAGGAGTAGGGGCCCTCTTTCCCTGAAGGATCTACTAATCACAAGAGGATTGTAGTCGGCTAACTCCAGCAAGCGCTAGGATTTTGGGCTATATATAGTATGGCCCCGTGACTTTTTTTTTAATTGTTTTTTGAAAGGAATAACAAAGGAAGAAAAAAACATCACAAACAGCGAGAACGAAAATCATGGAATTGAGCAACAACAACCAAGTCTAGCAGCCCTCCTTTCGGCTAGTTGAGAAGATTGAGCTTGTGCGCATTGCCCAGTGTGACATAGGCATCAAGGCGACAACGTGGCCTCAAGTGGCAGCATGGCCCAACGACCTCCGCGAGCACGCTACATATCTCAGCTATTACCTTAGGAAAGCACTAGTCTGTATTGAATCCGCAGAGGGCCAGCCAGTACCGAAGTCATTGGTGAAGACCATGATCGTAGCCATGAGCGTCCTCATCACCAGTTCCAGAATACCCCGGATATGAACTCAGTCATGCAAGCCCTCGCAACCGTCCAGAATGATCTCAGAACAACCGCAGAAACGGTACAGGCCACAGCAGCGAGGGTTCAAGAGAACACAATTACGCATCAACAGATCGCCACATTGAGCCAGGAGACCAACCAATCCGTCCAGAACGCTGCTGAGGAGAGAAGAACAACAGCCCTCATCCAAGAGACGAACGATATCGCCAAAGAGACGAACGATATTACGAAAGCAACGTACGATACCGCGAAAGCTGTGCAACTCACGCCGCCATCCAAGGCCTCATACGCGTCGGTGTTGACTAGCAATGCCGCGCCCCTTAGCAAACCAATCACAATATCTACTCAGATCTCATCATTCATTCAAGCACAACGTGAGATCATCGTGAAGATTACAGACCCAGCAACTATTGACAATCTCCGGGCAAAGAGCCTCAGAAACTTACAGAATCACGTTGACCGTGCGATTGAACAGAGCAGGAATAAACACATCGAACGGATCCGAGTAGCATCAGCGAACCAGCTTAAGAGCGGAGATCTCAACATCAAGACATCGAGCAGAAATGAGGCGGAGGCTCTGAGACAATTCGCGAATGACTGGGTGAATCGGATCGGAAAAGGAACGTGGATACGGCTCCCGACATATGGCATACTCGCACATGGGATCAGGACGAGTTCAATGGATATGCAGAAGTTCGACGAGATCAAATTGGAATTATTGCATGACAACAGAGCATCTACACCTAATGCGGACATCAAGTACATTAAATGGTTGTCAAGGTCTGCACTTACTAAGTCAGCATCTACTATCATTGTCGAATTTACCAACCCAGAAGACGCAAACAAGATCATCGACGAGGGTCTCATCTGGCAAGGCGAGGCATTTCAATGCGAAAGGTACGACAGACAGTGCCGACTAAAGCAATGCTACAAGTGCCAGAAATACGGCCACATAGGAACCCAGTGCAAAGCGAACACAGCATGTGGCTACTGTGCAGAAGCACACAACTCGAAAGATTGCCCTACCAAAATCGACAAGTCCGCTACGAGAAAGTATGCGGTCTGCAAAGGAGCGCACGAAGCTTGAAGTAATCGGTGCCAAGTCCGAAAGACTGAGTTGAACAAGGTCAAAGCTGCATATGATGCTCGAAAACCATATCACTTTGTTCCATCAACGAAAGAGAAACCACTGAGTGGACGCGTGACCTTCAGCGCAATACCAGCAGAATCGGCGGCTATGATGAACGGCAGCCAGAGAGGCAGGCTGAACACCACCTCCACGGGACTACCATCGTCGATGCCATCACTACTACCAAGTAGGCAGAACTCCAGGAGCAGGTCTCCCGCCAAAGGCAGCGCTTCTAAAAGAGTTCTCACCACAGTCAGGGTGGACAGCACGCAAGACGAGAACGAGGATACGATTGTGGTGGAGAGCAGCCAGAGACCACGAAGACCACATATGCCCTCAAGACGAGCGCTAGAGTCAATCACAACGAACTCATCACGCAGCTCCCAATGGAATACAGAAAAATCATGAGTTGCAACAAAGAAGGACTAAGATACTGCAGTACAATGTCATGAAATCGAGGGATGAAGTCATGGCAACGCTACTCCGTGACCCCAAGATCCTAGAGTTTGACATCTTCGCTCTTCAGGAGCCATGGAGGAACCCATTCAGTTCGACCACTCACAACCCAATCTCACACTCCTTCTATCTATGCTACCCAAAATATAGTAGAGAAGCACCAGCGAGAGTCTGCTTCTTCGTCAACAAAAAGATCGATCCGAATAGGTGGAAATTTACCGAACACACTCGAGACCTAAGCACAGTTGAAATCACCACACACACCCCAAACACAGAGGCGATATCAAAGATAGTGATACATAATGTGTACAATCCCCCAAGGTCATCGGACCGTCGGGTGAGCTGTCTGCCGCATCTCAGAACAGCACTCTTGACACACCAAGGAGAGGAACAGATTATCCTGGGAGACTTCAACATGCATCACGAGCTCTGGGGTGGGCCGATATCACTGGCTGATCTGGAATCGGATGACCTAATGGGCCTGATCGAAGAGTTTGAGCTAAGCAGTCTCCTGCCAGATGGTACAGTCACATACGACGACAAAAACGCACAGAGCTGCATAGACCTCTGTTACGGCACACAAGATCTCGTCGATAGGGTCGTCACCTGCAGCACAGATCCTAACATGGACCATAACTCTGATCATCTCCCTATCACAACTTATGTTAGACCTCAGAATCATGCAGAGGCCGGAAGTGGATTCACGCGACTGGTCAAATATGGATGAAAAATAATTTCGAACACGTCTTGCAAGTGAGCTACCGACACTTCACTGCCCTAGGACAAAGACTGCACTGGACAGATATGTAGGAATGGTGGTAGCTGCCATACAAGCAGCTATTGACCAGTCCACACCACTGAAAAGTTGGTCCCCAAGAGCAAGAGCGGACTGGACCAATGAATGTAAGGAAATACAGCGGAACACACGAAAGCTCAAGCGACAAAATAGCCGAGTACGCACGGAGGAGAGCTGGGAGGTCTACCGCACAGCTCGAAACCAGAAAGGAAGACTGATCCGAAGAGCCTTGCGCCAAGGTCACAGGGAGCAGGTTGAAAGAGGCATGCAGAGCCCTGAGGGTATGTGGAAACTTGTAAAGTGGGCAAGAAATCGGGAGGGAGTGACAGCGACAACAACTCCGGCACTGAAGGACCCCACAACCAACATAGAGTATGCAGAAGCGCAGGACAAGGTACGCCTCCTTAAAGCTACCTTCTTCCCGATTGCTCCGGAACCAGACCTTGAGGACATAAATGGAGCCGAATACCAGGACCAGATCTCCTTCCCAAACATCACAGAGAAGGAAGTACATCAAACCATTACTTCAACGCCTCCAATGAAAGCGGCAGGACCCGGCGGCATCATTAACCGAGTCCTCCATGTTGCCGCTGCCCTGATAGCCCCCCATCTCGCGAGAATATTCAACTGGAGCCTACGTCTTGGCTACTGTCCAGCACACTTCCGACAGTCAACCACTATAGTCCTCAGAAAACCGGGCAAGGATGACTATACCGCACCCAAAGCATACCGACTGATAGCCCTGCTCAACACTGTTGGGAAACTCATGGAATCGCCAAGAGAATCAGCTACGTAACAGAGACGTATCAACTGCTACCGAGCACTCACATTGGGGGATGCAAAGGGAGATCCACAGACCATGCACTATATTTCATTATCGAAAAGATATATGAAGCTTGGAACTCACCCGATCCGCAGGTAGCAAGCCTTCTACTACTTGACGTGTCTATAGCTTTCGACAATGTTTCGCATGTCAGACTGCTGCATAATCTTCGAAGCGTAGAAAAGATGAGAGGACTGTCCGATGGATAGCCAGCTTTCTGGCAGAACGGAGCACGGTCATCAGCTTCGACACATTCAGACCAGAAGTTAATGAAACGGCCACGGGCATCCCCCAAGGATCGCCGCTGTCACCTATCCTCTACCTATTCTACAATGCCGATTTAGTGGAAACATGCAGCCAGGAACCCAACACCATTCCGACGTGGTATAACGACGTCGTTGTCATCCTGCGATGGGGTAGATCAACTGAAGAGACCTGCAACGGGCTAACACAGACCATGCAAAAAGCCAACGAGTGGGCAAAGAGACATGCATCAGTCTTCGCACCGAACAAATTCCAGCTCACCCATCACACAAGAAGGCGGCAGGTGGAAGTTAGCCGACATATACAGGTAGGCCAGACGGCAATCCTCCCGACCACAAGCAGTAAATATCTCGGAGTCACTCTCGACACGGCGCTGAATTGGAAATGTCATATTCAGAACGCAATAACAAAAACTTCGAAGTCCATTGGTACTTTGACAACCCTAGCTGGCTCTACATGGGGAGCGAGCGTTACAGAGCTCAGAAGGATCTACCATGCGGTTGTGATTCCCCAGATGATGTATGGATATTCAGCACGGTCTGTGGCACAAGAACGTGGAGAAGGTTACACGGGGCAGACCATTGATTCTCTCAAAAAGCTTCAAGCCAAAGCGGCAAGAATTATCGAAGGCGCATACAAGGCAACATCATGCCTGGTCCTGGCCATAGAGCTTCACCTGCTTCTTCTTGAGCAATTGATCTGGAAGACAAGCTCCGAGACTGTCAGTAGAATCCTCTTAACGGACAAGATGCCCACCTTGGCAGGATTTCACCTCTTCAGAAACACAAGAAGCCGGGGAAGACAGACACCAAACCTGAGCCCTCTAGAACATACCTACAGGCGACTCCATCAGCGCCGAGGCGAGACGATCGAAGAACAAGAAGTCATCCCACCCTACCTGACACCACCATGGTGGCAGGGGCCGAGCATAAGGATCGCAGAGAGTCCAGAACTACCCATGAGTCAACACAAGGAATTTCTCAAGCACCGTTCGAATAGTATCTTCATCTACACCGACGGCAGTGGCATTGACAACCATGTAGGGGCCGCAGCAATGTCACCCCTCACCAAATGCACGATGACAGCGTATATGGGGGACAACGAAACCTCCACGGTATATGCCGCAGAACTACAGGGCGTCAAGTTGGCCCTACAGATCGTAGATGAAGACGCAGAGGAAGGGAATACAAGAGACAAGGTGGTCAGTTTTACAGACAATCAAGCGGCCATCAGGACATTTCAGATGCCAACTGGCAGATCAGGTGCGTATATTGCCGCAGAGGCGATAACACTGATAGACAGACTACAAAGAGGAAGGGGAATTCCAGTCGAGATAAGGTGGGTGCCAGCTCACACTGGCATCTGGGGAAACGAAGCAGCAGACAAAGCGGCCAAGACGGCAGCCAAACAGCATCCAGGAGCCAGACAAGGAAATACCAACGTTACACAGTTAAAGACATACCATTTGAAAACCACACTAAAGACCTGGATCATGAGGCAGACAAAGACCGAATGGAGAAACAACTGGGAAAAGGAAACAAGGGGACGAACCACTCACAAATACACCCCAGAGCCAACACACAAGATCCTGCGAACCCACCACGGCTTGAAGAAGTGGCAGAGCGCTCTATTTGTCCAGATGCGCTCAGAGAAAATTGGATTGAAAGATTTCTTGTGGAAGAGGAAAGTACCAGGAGTCGATGACCCCGGATGTGACTGCGGCGAAGGGCGACAGACCGTGGGACATATCTTGCTGAGGTGCCGTAGATATCGCACCCTGCGACGACGAGTATTTGGTATCAGCGGCCGAATGGGCTCGAGGGCAATCTTGAACGAGTCAAAACTAGCCACAAAAGCAATCGGATTCAGGGAACAGACTGCGACACAGCGCAAACATATGAAGTGGAATACTGGGGGAGACTGAAGGTATGGAGGGGGACACAGGAAGGCTAGGAGTTGCGACAGCCAAAGAATCTGATATAATTTCAGATCAAGCAAAGTACCCTTTGCTACGTCTATGTATATGGTCGTAGATAGAAGCCAGACCATTTGGTCGAGGAGGTTGCTGGTCACTCTAGTAGTGATGAAGTGAAGTGTCTGCCAGACGTGGTTAGACTCACTTCGGCAACTGGCGCCGAAGCTGAACCATCCTGGCATAGCAATCCAAAGGACTGCTGGATTCGTGCATGACGTAATCAATCAATCAATAACAAAGGAAATACTGAGCGGTAGGCCAGTTTATGCTAGCTTGGCTTGTTCGGGCATATGTCTGTATAGAATTGAGGGTCATGGATCCTCCTAGCAAACGTCTCTGCGCCTTCTGCAGTGCCTAGTAGGCTGTCTAGGGTGTTGTACACTCTTCCTAGCTGTAGGCATTTTAGGCCTTTTCTCCTGGCTTTGCTTTTGTGCGAAAACGTGGAGCTAAGTAAGTAATCTAAAACTCTTGTGTGCTGACTATCACAGGATATCAATAGCTGTTACAATAATACAGCGCAGATCCTCGGACGACAATATTTCTGGCCAAGAATGTCGCAAGATATAAGGAGGTTCGTAAGAAGCTTTGACTCTTGTGGATGAAACTCTGCATGTCGTGATTGGAGGCAATGTTTTCTGAAAGATTTAACAATCCCAAAGTAGATATGGCAAGAGATCTCTATCAGTTTCATTGTTGACCTGCCGGAGAGCAACGGATGTAAGAACCAAGATGTAACTACGTCAACTGCTAGGCCTCGTACGAAGACTGTCAGTGGCTTTCTACCCAGAAACTGTTGGTTCTACGGAAAGAATGAACCAGACATCAGAAGCCTATCTTCATACATTTAAAGAACACACCCAAGATGAATGACAGGATTGTTTGTCCTCTGTAGGACTAGCAATTAATAACAGAGATACGGCTTCGACTGGAGTAAGCCTTCTTTCTACAGCATAGGTAACACATCAAACCACTCGACATTCATTACAACCTGACTGAGGCTAGTAAACATAATTCTTTGATTTCCCAAGCTGATGAAATTGTACAAAAGTTAAAGGATGCTCAGGAATGGGCACAGTCGGCGTTGGCTACTGCGTAACAAGTCATGGAAGAAGTGACACAAACTGGCGTCGACAACAGGCCCCTAGCTTTGAAGTAGGGGACAAGGCCTGGCTAAACCTTAAGAATATTCGTACGGACCGGCTGACAAAGAAACTTGACGCAAAACACGCTAGATTCACGGTTATAGAAGTCGTAGGATCACATAGATATCGCCTCAATACCCTTTCTAGTGCACAGTGTCATCCATAGCTAGTTGTTACGCCTAGCCTCGTGTGATCCACTACCTAGCCAGACGCAAAATGACTCCCAATAACAGTCCCAGTTTCTTGGTGACGGCCAAGACGACGAGTACGAGATCGAAGAGCTTCGAGATGAGAAGCTTGTACGACGTAAAAGCCGGTTTCTGGTGAAATGGGTAGACTACGCAAGGCCAACATAGGAGCCTGAGAGCATTCTTGTAGACGCTCCTGCTCTAGACCGATGAGAAGAAGATGCTATGCAATAAGGTAGACTCCCTGATGCTGGACCTCGTACGAGACGAAGAAGGAGAGGGGGTAATGTAGCGCGTTGCAGCCGATGCTGATGCTTGGCACCGAGCACATGCGCACGTGCCATGTACGACGAATCTTTTGAGCCTCCCTTGCGAAGAACCTTTCTTTCTTCCTTACTTAAATCTTGTAACACAAACGAGCCTTTGCACTAAATACTTTGCATCCACCCTGTGACACTAGCCTCCCCTTCTTTTCTATACCAACCTAACGTTACTTCATCGGAAGTCAGCCAGGAGTCCATCGAGGATTCCTACGAACGTTGACACTGGACTTGTATCATTTAAGCTACTGGAAGCGACACTGAGCGAGATGAAGAGGACTTTCGTAGGTAAAAACACATGGCGTGCAACTAACATGTTCGAGAAATCGAGCTGTGCTCTCTTCATGAAAAGGTTTCGAAGCATCAACACCCACCTGCATACAGCGCCCAAAGCATACTAATAATCTAACAGCCCCCCATTAATCGCGTCTAATTTATCAAACTCAACCGCCACCCTCCTCAATTTCAACTCCGTCCCCCTCCGCTGCAAAGCTCTCATATCCTGCTCGCCATTCAGCCCCTCCACTTCCGCCCTCAACGCGACCCACCTCGACTTCCCAAAACCCTTATCGCACTGCCGCCACTCATACTCCTTGCACTCAGTCAAATGATCGCGCTCTTCCTGCTCCAGCGCTCCAGCCCCGACTCCGCTACACCATAGCCGCGCAGCCAGTCTTCCAGCTGCGCCTGCTCCTCGAGCAGCAACCCGAGTTCCCAGTACCTGTCCGCGGTGGGGCCGAAGAGCGGACTTACCGAGGTGAAAGTATATGGATTCGTGCATAAGCTTGAACGCGAGAGTCGGAGGAACAAGTTGCTGCATTCGTAGTCGCTGTAGCAGCTGGTGCTGCGGGGGTGGTATTTGTGATAAAGTGGCCCTGCAGCATTCCTCTCTGGGCTGGTAGTGCACTGAGTTGCGGTGCGGCGAGCGAGGGAGGATAGCGTCCCAGGAGTGGATTGCTGGAATCAAAGCCTCTGTGACGGCTCGGCACGGCGAATAATCGCCCGGGCAAGCTGGTGGTGCTGCACCACTTAGTTGAACTGACACTGTCGTGTTCGTGTTCTGCACGATATTAGGCATAGTTTTTCGAGGAAAAGTTGTTGACGGCTCACCTTAGAGTTACTGGGGTAATTCATCCAGTTTCCTCTCACATTCACGGGCATTCATTGTTCAATCTCAATGCCATGCTGCCTTTGCTTTGTTGAATACTGGCGGTGCATCTGTACTTTTTGCTGCTATATCTTCTCCTTTTTCTTCACTTTTTTATTGGAGCGGATGTGATGGCTTGTTGTAGGGTAGATGTTGAATAGCAAAAAGCAGTTGAATTTTCGAAGAAGTTTAGAGTACTTAAATGTACCTGCTTGGTGTGGACTGGTTTCACGGATGGACGTTGAAATATGGAGATTTCGCTTTGGGATGGCTTGGCAAGGGGCTCGCTTCGTGACGACTGGGAATAACACAGAAGTTTTTGTTATTGCAAATGGTAAGATTGTAGACTTGAGTAAACGGCCAGCACTGGGAATGTTGCTGTACAGCAACTTATCTGTATAGCAGACCCGTATATACAAAGCTGTACATCTAATTGCGAAATATTCCTACATTTCATCTGTACATTCAAAGCGTCATCATGCATCCAATAGTCCAACTGTGACTTCTGTAATCTTCTCAACGCCATGGCCATTGATAGCACTCACCGGAATAACCTCCACACGCTGCCTCCACACCCTCTTCTGTTCACTAGGATGCGCCTCCATGTCATTGTTTACGTTTTGAATATACGTCCTTAACGCCTCGAACTGCTCCTGCGTCTCCGGCAAATCAGCCTTCGTAGCAACGACAAACCACGGTTTATCTGCAATGCTAAACATATCCGGACCCAGCGGGTTGTCCCACGTAGGTCCTCGTTTCGGTATGACAATCGTTTCTGATGACCCTCTCAGAGCGTCATCGACGGTCTCGAAAGGTGTCCATTCGACAATAGTGTTGGCTGCGTCCTGTTCTTCTTGGATCTTCATCGCTTCGTAGAGGCCGACTTCTCGCCAGAGAGCTTTCAGTGCTGCTACTACATCGCCGTTGCTGAGATCAATCACAAAGGCTAGCACTCGTGCTCGTTCGACATGTCGGAGGAAGGAAATTCCGAGACCTCGATCGAGATGAGCGTCGGCTACCAGACCTGGGATATCGGCGATGGTGAAGCATGTTCGTGGTTCGCCGTCGTCATAGGTTGAGCGTAACATTGGACGGCCGTGGTGGGTATCAATGACGACAGTGCCAATGTTGGGTTGCAATGTTGTGAAAGCCCAGTTACCGACTCGGGCACGACTTTTGGAGAGGGCTCGAAGTAGTGTGCTTTTCCCAGCATTAGGAAGACCAACGAGTCCGACATCCGCAAGTAGTTTGAGTTCGAGCTCGAGTGTGATCTTGATACCCAGTTCTCCTTTCGTGGCGAATTTTGGACGTGGCACTGTCTTTGTAACGAAATGAGGATTTCCCAAACCGCCTACTGCACCTGCAGCCAAGAGAATTGGTTGCTCCATTGGTACCGACAGGTCGAGAGATACAGGTGCTTTGACTTGCGACATAGCCAACATTGACTTCCTTCCTTTCGGCAGCTTAGGAAATTCTGCAGATGCGATATCTTCCTTCGTAATCGCTGGGTACAACAGCCATTTGTCTCGACTCCATTTCCATGGCCCTTTCCCGTCCACAGTTTCCGTACTTTCGCCCTCGCCTTTTCCTGCGTCGAGCTTCGCCATTTGCTCTTCCATCGCAACTGGATCGTCTCGTTCCAGCTCTCTTATGACTGTGCCTACTGGCACCTGTATTACTACATCATCTCCTCTTTCTCCACCCTTCGTCTTTCCTTGTCCATTCCTACCACGACCGGCTTTTATGTTTGTCCTTCGCGCCAGTTTATGTAACGAAGTCAAGCCCCGTACAGCCTGAATGTAGATGTTGCCTCCGGTCCCTCCATCTCCACCATTCGCAGGTCCAGCTGCGATAAACTTCTCCTTCAGAAAAGATACACAACCATGTCCTCCAGGCCCAGAGTGTACCACGATGGTCGCTTTATCTGCGAATGCTGTGTTGGAGTAATCATCGGGCGGTGGATTAAGATGTGATCCTTCTTTTGGCAACGAAGATTCCTGTAGGGCTTCATATCGCTGAATGAGTGTGTTGGAGAGCGTTCTGTATCCGCCACACTTCGTACTGGATAGAAGAAAAGGATGAAGAAAGGGAGTCAGTGTCGAAGGAAGACTGGGAAATCGTGGAGGCATTGCAATTCATGCCTTGTGGTTGCGATTTGCATGATGTTGAATGTCTGACCAGAAACGCAGTTTTGGCCACCGTAATAGGTCTTGTGAGACATCACCTTCCTTCTAAACCTTCTCCATCACCTCACGAATACCATGAGCATCTGGGTTATAATACAAGCATCACGCCAGATGAAAGTGGTGCAGAAAGTAACGGAGCATCAACGTATGAAGCCCAGCATGTCAGAACAGCTACTCGGCGGGAGCGGTGTAGATTTTGTGTTAGGTGCAAACCACACTGCAGATGCACGAGACAGCTGAGCTCAAAGCTGCACCAGGATTACTGGATAATCACTGCGATACAATACAGCAGGGCACATACATTTTCACTGGTCTCACTGGTTCCTCCTCCGGCCCCGTCTGATCTGGAGGAAAAGGCCAGAAAGTGGAAGAGGCGGCCAATAACGACGATGTCCAAGTGGCCCGAACCTCCAAATGCTCCATCCACTTGACGAACGACAGCGCACACAGCATATATATTTTAGACCACACGGACCATACGCCTGTCGGCTTTAAACAAGCTGCAGCTGCTGTAAAGTCATCACTATTCGATGGTATCTACAGCTGTGGGATAGGCTGGCTAGGTCTGCATACAGAATAGGTCCACTCTTCTTACGAACTCTCTTCCCTACGCTGTTCTTCAACACCTGTCAAAACATTGCTTCTTCGGATCTTGATGATTGTTAATATCTGCTGCTCCAGTTGTGCTTCAAGTGTTGGCACAAAATACTGGTCATTGGACGATTGAGAAGGTACACAAAATCACGTCTTGTCTCAGACGAGTTTGCTGATTATAAGTGATCGAAGTTTCCACATTATAAGACCAGGTGGGTGATTTTCTCAAATCCGGTACTCCTGACCCCTATCGCCCAACATTCTCTTCATGATATCTTCCTCAAGCTGTGCATCATGAACTCATTCTATATTGTCGAAGCTGTTGCACTATCGCCATCGCAATGCCTTTCCACCTCGAAATCAAGATACCCCGCCATTACCTCAGACTAACAGACATGCTTCTCAAGACCAAGCACTGACGACACTTCCACTCTCGTCTCCGCTCGTTTCCGCAAACCACCAGACGCCATGAACAACGACACCGACCCCGATTGTGCCATCTGCTCGCGGCCAGCAGCCGTGAACTGCGAATGCGAAGCCAATGCGCTGGACAGAGCCATAAACCAAGCCGAGCAGAAGATGATGGCTTCGGTGTTCAATGACATACGGTACGGCCCCAGATCTTCGCGGAAAGAGTCAGGCATATACTGATGGCGTGCAGTTCATGGGTCAGAGCCCACGCACAAGACTACATCCTTTCCTTCTTTAGCACCCTCTCAACCCGCCGCCGCCACCAGCACGCCCAACAAATTCAAGCCATAAACGCGCACGCATATACACACTACCGTCTCCATCCGCACCCCAACGAGCTCATCGCCGCCGATGCCGAACTCAAACGCGGGATCGATGAGGATTGGAAGACCGCCGTCCAACTCTATCCCGAAGTCCTAGAATACTACTACGGGCTCGTCGACCTAAGCCTACCCGAGGATAGCGAGGTAGGCGTTCGCGACCCGCCGCTGAGCGCGCTCGCGGGCGACGGGCTAGGCAAAAGCAGGCGGAGGCGAAGCACAGGGAGGGTGGGGACGACGACGGTCGAGATGGGCGGGGGGAGGCGGAGAAGGCCGGAGGTTGCGTTTGCGGCGATGCCGGGATATGGGTATGTGTTTACCGATGTTTGAGGGCAGGGGTCAGGGCTGACTGTGCTATGAGTTGAAGAAATGAGCTGCCGCATGCGCCGCCGGTGCCGGGGTATAGACATGTGGACGGGGTTCACGGGCGGCATAGATATTGAGGGGGTGTGGTTCTGGTCTGGACATGGCATACGTTTGTCCATCAAAGCTGTTGGGGGAGGTCATAAGGATAGAAGGAACTTCAGGGTGAAAGAACAACATTGGCAGTGGCGATTTGATGACATAGATTGGCGGATAAATATTCTAGCTACGACTTTAGCCATCACATAGGACATATCAAAACACATTCTACTTCTTCATAAACATTTTACTGTGACTTTATCTTTCTTAACTATCCGGTAGCCAGAAATCTCGTGATCCATAACCTTACAGGAAATCCATTTCAACTGAATAAACGTCGCCTTGCCATAGGTAGTCACAAAAAGGCAAAAGCACGAGGCAGGTATTGAGTGAGTAGGCAGGTATTGAGTGAGTAGGCACAACTATGCATTGTAGACACTAAAGCCTGTGTCCGTCCTAGGAGTATACACGCTTTCAATCTCTCCCATCTGCTCCACCCCGCTAACGATCGTCAAATACATTGTTGGCAACTGGATCGGGCAATTATTCGTAAATTTACACGCGAAAGCTGTCAAAATGATTAAAAGAGAACCTCCCGTGTCCTTTCCATTCCATGGTTTGGTTTGACCGGAAACAAGTTTTTGGTATTGGGATGGAGGCTGTCTGAAAGTTATGAGATGAGAGAAGCCCTACTGATCGTGAGAAGGCTCCTACTATGGAAATGGAGCTGCTGCATCCTCGATCTTAGCCTCCTTGAGGTCGGCGGCGGCGTCGGCAATGGCAGCATCTTCAAGAGCAATCTCGTTCTCGACCTTTCCTCCCTCATCGACTGAAGCAGTGGCCTTGGTTTCACCATGGGCACGACCGTTGGTGGAGGTGTGGGCGTGTTCAGCTTCCTCAGCTTCGAGACGATCAATCTCGAGTTTTGCCTTGACAATGTTCTGTCACAATGTTAGTGTTTGATGTAAAAGTTATGGCAATGTGAAGACACACCTCCTCAGTCTGCTTGTCCTGAGTCGATTGCCAGTGCTCCAACTTGACGTTGACCTCCTCTACAATGCGAGGGATATCATCCCTAGACGTTGGAGGGTTTATCTTCAGGTAGGCACAGTCTTCAAGAACAGAGGGAGGCAGCTTGAAGGAAGACTCCGCAGCTGGTGCCTTACGACCCTTTTTTCCTTTCTTTCCACCTGATCCAGCAAAGTATGCCTCCTCATCGTCTTTCTTGTGGGAGACAGCCTTCATACCCTTGAAAGCAGAGGCATCAACAGTCCGACCACCCTCCTTCACAGCCAATGCAGACTCAGCCTTGAGCGGTGCTTTCTCATCCTTGTAGGTGGGGTCAGCCCATTGCTTCAGAGACTTGGCGCGGCGGATTTCATCGAGGAAGGCCTTGTCGCTCTGCTCCTCCAAGTACCGTTCAGCACGCTCTACCTTCTTTTGACGATCGAACGCCTCATTCTCCGCCTTCTTCTTCTCACGGAACTTCTGACGAGCTTCATACTCATATTGCGAGAACGCACGCTTGGCGGAAAAGTGGTCGTCTCGGAGCTTCTTCAGGGTGTGGTATTTTGTTTGCTGGAGGTCGCGAGCTTTGGTAGCCTCATCACGGAGGGAGCTGATGCTTTTGTAAGCTTCATCCTGCTTACCCTTAATGACGTCGAGTTCTTCTTGCAGCTTGTTGTACCGCTCAGAGAGTGCCTTGGACTCAGGAGAATCAAGCTCCTTGCGCAGGGTCGCCAACTGCTTCTTGGTGTCATCGATCTGTTTTTCGGTCGAGTCGAATCCAGTAAAACCCTTCTTCTGCTTGTTCAGCGATGAGACTTCTGCGAGTGCCTTCTTCTCGTCCACAATCCTCATGGAACCGCTCTCGACCTGCGCCTGGAGCTGCTTGATCTTGGCATCGATCTCGGCAGCGTTCTTGAAAGGTGTTTTGCTGAGGGCGGTTTTCTGTTCGTTGATAAGGGACTTGACCTTTTCGTCAAGTTTCTTGATCTCATCCATGGTTTTGCCGCGACCAGTCTTTCCAGCAGATTGCTTCTCCCGTATGCCCTTCAACTCATTGATTAGTTCCTTGCGACGGATACCCTGAGGTGTATCGTTGTCTTTGCTGGGTTGTGCGCCATTGGCCTTGTTTCGTGCTGCCTCCTGAATACCATGTGAGTAAGTACTCTGAGATGGTGATTTGGGTCCAAAATTCTATCTCCTATGTATGGGCTACTTACATATTTGGCTTGAGCGTCTGAGTGTTCCTTCTCGGCCTTCTTCTCAGCTGCCTTGAAAGCATCCTCATCTGGCTTCTCTGGCTTCTGGAATACCACCTTCTTGTCCCCCATTGGGGGAGTTGCAACGTCTGCCATGTTGACTTATTATAGAGGTGGGTATATAGAAAGTGAAATGCCGAAGAACGTTTTGCGGAGAGATTGTAGAGGATCAGTCCATGCCGAATTAATGTGTAAATATTGAGGACAGCAATGAATGTGAATCACAAATTATAATTCGGACGGGCGAATCGCAAGTGGATTAATTTCAATTGGCCAACCATTTTCTTCTTAGCAGTTTCCGAAAGAGGCTAAGCCCATAAAAGGGGGGCTAGAGCGATGCTCCACCTTCTTTTGTGAAAGAACATGAGGCTCTGAATCTATCGTTAACCTCAACTCTTGCACAGTACCTACATTCGACTGCCAAACGTATATCAGTCCAGGACAGTATTGCAGCAAAGGCCCAAGCCCATCCAGCTGTATCATTGCCCTAGCGCGCGACGATGGCGGACGCAGAAGGACAGAAATCCACTGGCAACACAGAGGAGGCTGCTAGGTTATGGCGCGCATGGAGAACGGCCAACGAAATGATCCAGGATCGAGGATATGAACTCGCAGATCATGAAGTACAGATCACCTTTGAAGACTTCCTCAAAAAGTTCAGGGATGATTCAGATGGCACCATCAAGTAAGCTCCTTATTCCTCGAGCAATCTCCTGCTAACAATGCAATTAGCCGGAGCTTAATGAAGTTCTCTGCCGGCCCAACGAAGGAGATGATCCGCAAGTATTCGGCTCCCGCGACCACGGCGAACCCGAATCCCCAAGCAGACTGTGGCTCCGTCTGGGTAGAGTTTTACGCACAATCTAGCATTGGAGTCAAGCAAATGCGAGAATTCGTGCAGCATATTGACCAGCACCAATTTCACACCGGTATCCTCATCACGCCGATCCCCATCACTGCATCTGCTCTCAAAGTCATAAAGGTCGATACTAGGAAAATCGAGGTGTTTATGGATACGGACCTGCTGGTCAACATTACACATCACGAACTGGTTCCCAAGCACGTTCTGTTGAGCAAGGAGGAGAAGTTAAGGTTGTTGGAGCGTTATCGTGTGAAGGATACTCAGCTTCCTCGAATCCAGATGAGCGATCCAATTGCCAGATATTTAGGTTTGAACAGAGGTCAGATTGTTAAGATTATTCGCAAATCTGAGACTGCAGGTCGTTATGCAAGTTATCGGCTATGTGTCTGAGCTGTACATCTGGAGAGTGGTACTGGTAGGAAGAGCACTGATATGGCGTTGGCTGGCGTTTTCGGCAAGACAAAGCATTGAAGATGGCGCAAAGACGATGCAAAACGATATGATCCAGATTTGGATTGCGGATACCAGCGAGATTGTATCAATATAGTGCGGCTCCAGCATACATGTTGTGCTGAGCATGCGTCGAGAATGGTAGATTATGATTTATATCACGCTGCCTGTCATCTGAGCAAAAAAGAATACGGAATGGCACCTGTTTTCCCCAACTCTTTCCTGATTTCCCCAAACATGCAAAGTTGCTGTGCTGTTCTTTGCCCAACTTCAGTATGCTTTCTGCAGGTTGCGCTTTGCGCTTTGCAGTTTTCTTCTGCAGTGTCATGCCTTCTTGTCCATGTCTCTGCCTTGTCATCACGCACGTCTTTCGTGCGATTACGGAAGGGATAAATCGTACTTCCAACTGTACTAACAGGTAATGTTGGCATGTAACAACATACTTTTGGTTGCTTCGTCCTTGTGGGAAATATCCTTTCATCTAGTCTGAAGAGAAAACTGGCATAGATGACGGCCAACAAGCAGCAGCACTACTGGATTCAACAGGGGGCGTGTTGTCTCATACGTGAGTTGGACGAGGTTTTGTTGCATGTATGACAGCAAATTCCGGGAATCCCGGGCAGATTCCGGACATCTGCCCAGGACTTGCAACAGGGTCCGTATGAGTTCCCGATGGTTCGCCTTCCCCGCATCTTTCCCCCGCCTCCTGACTTGGATTTTTCGAGATGTCGAAAAGTATCTCGGTATCTTTAAAGCGTTACTATTTGTATTGTTTTGTTGGCTAGAATTTCATTTCTGTTTTTATGTATCTTCTAGCATAAATCTGAAAGGATGCCACAATGCCGTTCAAGAGCGCCCATCCGGATATCGATCGTGAGTCCCCACCCAGGAAACGTGTTGGAAGTCAACTGACAGTCCAGTGCCTCGAAATCTCACATCATGGCAATGGTTGTTCGATTCGCCAGCCTCACCGCTTCAACAATCTGAAGTAGCCGGTTTCACTGATGCTCAAACCAAAAATCGTCTCTCCTATGCAGACATCAAGTCACTGAGCACTTATGTCTCCACTGCTCTGGTCAAGAAGTTCGGGCTCAAGTCCGGTGAAACAGTAGCATTATTTTCGCCAAATACGATATGGTATCCAGTAGCTATGTACGCCATGACTAGAATCGGCAGCATCGTATCTGGAGCCAGCCCAGCGTACAATGTCGAAGAGATGACCTATGCATTGAAGACTGGTCGGGCGAAGTTCTTGATGACAGTTCCTGGGAGCATGGATGTCGCTATCAAGGCGGCTGAGGCGGCTGGGCTGTCGAAGGAGAGAGTGTTTATGCTTGAAGGTACACTTGAAGGGTATAAAAATGTGAAGGATCTGGTCGAGATTGGAAAGGGCTATGGTGAAAGAGGACAAGTTCCTCCCTATCAGATTTCAAAGGGTCAGACCAATGGTGATTTGTGTGGCTTCCTGAGCTTCAGCAGTGGTACTACTGGATTGCCGAAAGCTGTGAGTCCTCAGCCCAGGACGTTTACATACTTTGAGTTCCTCTTGGGGTAATTTGCTGATTTTCAGGTCATGATCTCTCATCAGAATGTGATAGCGCAGTGTCTCCAGATCCACCAAATCACACTTAGCACCCAAAAGAAAGTTCTCGCCATCCTCCCATCATTCCACATCACCGGACTGGTCCACATACTTCACTTACCTATTCTTCTCAACAGTGAAGTATACATGCTTCCATCTTTCACCATGAAGTCTATGCTTGATGTAGTTGTGGAACATCAGATTGGAGAACTTTTACTTGTGCCTCCGATTTTGATACGCATGGTTCGCGACCCTATAGTTGATAAATATGACCTTAAGCATCTGACCAGATTCTCTTCGGGTGCTGCACCTTTAAGTGAAGAGATCATCTTACAGTTGAAGGACAAGTTTCCCGGCACAGGATTTAAGCAGGGTTATGGTATGACTGAGAGCTGTAGTTGCATCACTGCCCACCCTCCAGACAAGTATTCCTATGAGCATGCGCACAAAGTTGGTTCAGTTGTTGCATCGACTGAGATCAAGATTGTTGACGAGAAAGGGCGGGAACTCGGTATTGGCGAGCCTGGGGAGCTGCTAGCAAAAGGGCCACAAATCACCATGGGATATCTCGACAATGAAGAGGCGACTAAGAGGACGTACAAAGACGGTTGGCTGCGGACCGGTGATCAAGCCATGATTGATGACGAGGGCATGGTGCGGATCACCGATCGGATCAAGGAGATGATCAAAGTCAAAGGCATAGGAGTGGCACCAGCTGAGATGGAAGACTTGTTACTCGGTCACAAAAACGTGGAAGACGTTGCGGTGCTGGGAATCGCAGACGAGTATAGTGGCGAGAAGCCAAAAGCGTTCATCGTAAAAAAGAAAGGCGCACCGAAAGAACAGCAGCTGGGAGAGCTGTTGATGGGACACGTGAAAGAGAATAAAGTGCGGCATAAGTGGTTGAAGGAGATAGAGTTTGTGAATGAGATCCCGAAGAGTGCCTCGGGCAAGATTTTGCGGAGGGTGTTGAGAGATTTAGAAAGGAATGGGAAGAGAGGCTTTGTGGTGAGGGATGAGGGAAGTGTTAAAGCGAAGTTGTAGAAATAGCAATTGGATATGTTGCGATGAGTTGATGCTGCAGTGACCGCACTGCCACAACAGTAAGACCTAAGAAATTTCCATTCTCATTTTCATTTCTTGTATCCGGTGATCTACTATAGATCACTTCGAAGAATTGGGATGAATCCGGTACCGGTACTCAAATCTATTTGTAGACATTCTGTACAAAGGAGAGTACTGGAGCGTTTCATTTTCTGTCGCCTTCCGCACATATTTCATCGAAATTTCAGCCACCAGATCTCAGATTGCTGAGAGCGATGCGCTCATGCACTCACTATCCGGCTCACCGTTCGCTGAAGTCTGTGAAATACTTTCTTGTATGTGTTGGAGAGGAAAAGACGAGAAAAGTGGCGGAATTCCTGATGAATCGCCGAACGCTTGCCTGGAGGAGGAAAGAAGCTAGAGTTCTCGACTTTCGTGTCCTTATTGAACGCAGCAAAGAGATCATTGTCGGCGCCGTTGGAATACATTGCGAAGAGATATCTCCATCTAATGCTTTACATATCTGGCTAGCTGATGGTCGAATTCTGTTCTAATGTAGACAGTTCTCAACAGCATGTGTTCTTAAGAAGGGTACTGCGCGGCAGAGACCTGGTGGCCGGGCAGATTCAGGACAACAGCTGGCAAGAGAGTCGAACCAAGTAGACGCACATACGATGCCTGGAGAAAGTAACACTATAGTGCTGGAAGGTCATACATCAACCAAGTTTTGAATACATGGGCCCAAGCACAAGGCACTTTCCGTATCTCTGGTTCGGAGGAGAACAATGGCCTCAAGACTTTGTCATTGGTATTCAATGCTTTGGTGATGCAGGGTCTCTATGGCACGAATTTTTGGGAACCAAAAGGAACAATTGGCATCTGTCTGCTGTTTGGATGCATATGGAACTCTAAGATCATATTGACTGGATGGAATTCCCCACTTCATATCTTCTGGATTTAAATTGTGTTACAGATTCGTGGACAGATCACAACATGGAATGTATACGCAGATCTTGGGATCCCGTACCGCTGTGGGTATCTCTTTCACAGCCCCCCCCCCCAAGGGGGTGGAAAGACATCTCTCACATTTGATTTGATTTGCATTCGCAGGTGTCTTTGGACTGGATATTCACGTTTTCTCGTTGTCAGTACCAGCTTTGGCAGCATAAAAGGAGTCGAGAACGTTGCTTATAAGTCCGCCTGCGCGATGTATAGTTTCTTCTGATGATACTGATGCTGCTGGCCCTCTCCGCGAACTCGGTGATAGTAAGAGGATGACGTCACAGCAAGCAAACACAGATGAGGAAAATATAAATGGAATCTCGCTTTCTGGTCTTCTTAATACGGCTGACAGTATGCCTTGCAATCCTCCTTCCAGAAGAACTTATACATGTTAATTTTAAAGGCGTTTCACCACACAAAGGGCATGTTCTGACAGTCTAACTCCTGCGGGGACAGGGACGCGCTGAGCTGTTTATTCAGCCATACTACATATAGAAGGTCTCCGCTCAAGCCACTTATTCATTCGGACACCGGCGTGTACCAATTCGAAAGACTACCCTGTTAGCAGAGACTAGAAGAGACATTGTCGGTAAGATGTGTATACAACCTTCTCAAAGAACACCTCTTCTCCCTTCGAGTCAACCGAAGCTACCTATAAATCTTCCTTCAATCACTAGCCCTTCCGGATCAAGGAGACGACCCTCAGTCTCTCGGTACCAACCTCCAGCGACTGCCATAACAGGGTCTTCGACTCGCGGACGTTCTAAACACTTTCGAGAAATACAGCACCTTTTGTAACGGCACAAGCAATATAGATCAGCAAAGGTGTATGGGGGTTCGTTACTATATCGATTCTATACCGCTCATAGGCCCAGTACGAAGGATACAAAGGGATGAAGAGAATAAAATAGAAAGTCCGAGATAGATCAATCTGGGAGATCAACCAGATTCCAACCCCTCAGTTATGTTCATCGCTACCTAGCCCATTGATTGATTGATTGATTTTTTTCATACACGGTTCCAGCCATCCGTTTGGATAGCTATGCCTGAATGGCCCAGCTTTGGCATCAGTTGCCGAGCTGCGTCTACCTCAGGAGACGCAGCCCACTTCATCACACTCATGTAACCAGCAACCTCCTCCACTGAGCCGTCTGGCTTCTATCTACGTATACATACATACACGCTGACAGAAGTGCTTTGTTTGTGGCATTATTCTCAGGCTCTGCGGAGACCAGCTTGTCCTCCTATATCTGCGCTCCCTGGATACTCGGTGGGCTACGGCCACAATGAAGCCATGTTGCAACTCCGCT